>JAAEAF010009394.1:0-19598 GCA_011037195.1 Triatoma infestans
AAACTGAAAAAAAAAAAATAAACCTGTTCAAGCAAAAATGCACTTCCGGTCAACCGATTTTCTTCAAAATGGCCCGTAGGATTTCCGATATAATTCCGATGAAAACTTGATACTCGAAAATTTGACACGATTAACAATACTTTCTTTTACTAACACTAAGAGAAAGTAAAAAAAAAAAAAAAAATCTGGTGTGAAACACTCACACTACTTTCTCTTGCTGCAAAATGGCAAATTTGCTTCACACTTACAATTTAAAACTGACGGCATTTTTTATGGAGGAAATCACACAAAGTTAAAAAGCCAATTCAATAAAGTCGTACTTCCTGTCTCAATCGATTTTCTTCAAATGAGGAATTCTGGCAACTTATTTAATTTTATTTAATAATATTTAGTTGGCAGATTTGTATAGCACTTTTAGTGGAAAACATAACCCCACCCTTCAACCCAAAAGTGTCCTTAAATGAATGTTCCCGGAAAAATATTACAAATAAAAGTTGCAGCTCTTTGGATGTGTAGCTGATATACGAAGCGTAATTAAAATCGTTGGAGATGTTTTTAGAGAAAATCACCAAAACTAAAGAAAAAAAAAACCATTCAGTAAAATGGCACTTTCAAGTTGATGGACTTTGCCCGATATCTTCGTGTCTGATGCGTTAGTAGTAGGTAAACTGAATACCAAGTTTGAGCTTCTTGCAACTTTTCGTTTTTGAGATATGCGGCTAAAACACGTGTGTGTACACATACACACACACACACACACACACACACCATTTTCTAAAAACCACTTTTTTGGATTCAGGTTACCTCAAAACGTGAATTTCCAGTGGAAACTCGATTTCGATAAACTAGCACGATTGCAATACTTCCTCTTACAATTGTTAGTAAGAGAAAGTAATATACACTACAAATATTACGGTTTTTAATCGAAAATTGTCATTTAATTTCAATTAATTATTTAAAATTACTTTTATTATATTTTTTCTTTCTCTTACTCCTAGTAAGGAAGCATCGTAATTGTGTTAAATTTGCGATATCGAGTTTTCACCGGAAATACACGTTTTGAGGTTCCCTGAGTACGAAAAAGTGGTTTTTCGAAAATGGCCTCTGTGTGTGCGCGGTATTGAACAGCAGCTCAAAAATAAAAAACCGTAGTTCACACTTGACATTCCGTTTAGGTATAACCGTGGGATCCGACAGTAGGTTATTTGTCAAAATTTCTCTACCGGAAGTACCACTTTACTAGTTGTTTTTCTTACTTTTTCCAATTTTCTCAAAAAATAGCTCCAACGATTTTCTTTAAACTTCGGGAATCAGCTACAAATATATAGAGCTACAATTTTTAATTCAAACATTTCTCCGGAAAAATTCATTTAAGGGTACTTTTGGAGAAAGGGTGGGATTACGGTTTCCTCTAAAGTGCTATTTTTATTATACAATTGTGTCATTTAAATAATGTTAATTAGAATCAAATATTTCGTTGAAATTCCAAGTTTGAAAAAACTGTATAACCGGAAGTGCGTTTACTTTACCACTTTACTAAATGATTTTTTTTTTCATTTTTTTGCAATTTTCTCGAAAATGGCTCCGACGATTTTCTTCAAACTTTATATATCAAGTAACATACAAAGATGTACAACTTTTATCTTAAACATTTCTGGGGAAAAATTCATTTAAGGGCACTTTTAGGGGAGAGGTGGGGTTATGTTTTTCTCTTAAGTGCTATCACAGTTGATTATAGAATTCTATCATCCAAACAAAATTAATTAGAAATAAATAGATGGCCACAATTCCAAGTTTCACGAAAATTAGTAAATTTTTTTTCAGTTTTCGACGAATTTCATTAAATTTGGTACACTAACTATAAAATTTGTCAAATATAATTTTGAGAAGGTGGAGTAAGCGAAAGTTGTGGGTGTGTTTCACACCAGATTTTTTTTTTTTGCAATTTTCTCAAAAACGGGTGGAACGATTTTCCTTAAATATATTTTATCAACTATACATGTAAAGAGCTATAACACGGCAAGCATTTTTCCAAGAAAATCAATTTCCGTTTTTTTTTGGAGGGGGTGAGAGATTTGGCTGTCCTATAATATGCCATTTCCGTATTTTATATGATCCTATCATCTAGAACAAAAATTCAATATCTTGCGAAATTCCGAACTTGGAAAAAAAAAAATCGGTTGAACGGAAGTGCGACTTTACTGAACATTTTTTTTTTTGTCAGTTTTCTGCGATTTCCTCGATATCGAGGAAGAACGAGTTACTTTTAATCTGGGATACTAAATACACACTTACATATTTAAACCTATCACTTTTGTTTGAAACAGTTTTCCCGAATAATAGAATATAGGGGGAGTGTGGGGGGAGAACTGGAAGGTCAAGCTCCCCTCATGTGTCGATTTTAGTTTAGATTCTCCCAGCCATATATGTAATATTGATGCCAGCTAATATTAGTAACAATTCCAAGTTTGTAGGAAATGTGTCAATAATAACCATGTAAATTGAAGTCGTGTATGTGTTTCTCATTGTAATTTTACATTAATATTTTTATATCAAAACAAGAACACAATCGTTCAAATAGAATCATAAACATAATATACATTTCACAATTGTAATTTAAAAATTATTAATAACAGTATTGATACATCAAGATCCTTTTTTCCTTTTTTTCTGTTCTCTTTTCATATCTCCAGTGTCATAGAGCACGTCTTTCAAGTTGTGAAATTGTCAGCAATCGAGCTGAACCAGTTTTGCGTCACCTAGCGTCATCTAGAGTAGAGTGATTGCTTTGTTGATTCTTATATTAACTAAATCTCCAACAATTGGTCACGTAGATAAAAAAATGATAGTCAATATTGTCAGTAATTATAATTTTAGAAGTTTTTTTCGCAAGTTATTAAAGTTAAATAAATAAAATAAATAAATAAGAAAACTGAGGAGAAACACTCACGCGACTTTCTCTAATTCGTCTTAATACAGTTATATATTATAATATGATAAACTTTATTTAAATTTCAAAAAAAAAACTGACTTTAGGAATTTCTTGCGAATCGTAGATGCGGCAGAGAGTCGGAAACCCCTTCCCATGTATTGGGAAAATGCTCGTTTAACATGCTCCTTGTCACACGTGCCCATCATGGTGTGAAGCGAAGGATTCTGGAGCAGCTCAGAGATAAAGGAATGTCTTGCTTCAAGGAAGTCTACTGCGTCGATGCGGATGGGGTGCCAAGGTACGCGGACATAGTGGCCTTTCCAAGAAATAATGGGATGGCCATGATAATTGATCCCACTGTCCGCTTCGAGTCGAACATCCCGAATCAAGTAGAAGACGTAGATAAAGAAAAGAAAAGCATATACGAGAAGTGCATCCCTTTTTTGAAAGAAACATTCTGAGAGGAGTTTGGCGAGAGGGATTTTACAGTAAAAGGGCTGTGGTTTGGAGCCCGTGGAACAATCCCCCGATTCACCGGAAAATACTTGGAGGAGATTGGAATGGAAACAAAGGAACAATCGCTCTTATCGGAAAATATAATACTGGATTCACTAGGTATCATCCAGCATCGTATATATGGGACTTAACGTCCAATTCGCCTCCTCTCTACCTTCCAAAAGATATTGACTATTCTCCCGATCCTGTTTGTTAGTTATGTTAATTAGTTTTTACAGTTTCTATTGACGAAGGCTAACTAGTCATACTTTTATTTGACATAAATATGTACAATCATAGTTTTTACCTTTTTCGTTTTTTTTTTAATCTTTTAACCGACAAAATGTTTATTAATTGTTCTTTAATTCTGTTTTTATTAATAAGATACCTGTTGTTGCATTGATTATATTTATGATTGTTGATTATTATTAATGACCATTAGACGGTGATATACAAATTTAGCAAATATCTATCACGATTGATAGGTATGGCTGTGTTTTTTCAGCAACTAATTAAGTTAAAGGCAACATCATTTATTTATATGGTGTAATTGTAAATATCTCTCTCACAGGGGGTTATTTGAATTGTTTTCAGTATTTGTGGGGCCGTCTGTTGGACTATAATGTAATCACACTTCTATTACCAAGTTCTATCTCTAATTTAATTCTTCTATTACCCTTTTCTCTATATTTAGTGCTAGAACAAATGATGCGTAAAATTCTGAAGTGTAAAGAAAAATTTATTTTATTATAATTTTGCTTAACACCTGTCCTCATGCATTGGTCCAGTGACTAGCGAACTCGCCTTTGGTGCGAGAATTCAGGGTTCAATTTCCGTGAGGGCAAAGTCGGAGTAGACCCAGCTTCGCGAGAAAAAGTGGGAAACTACAGTTTGTAGCGCACCTAGGTAGCGATGGCCGAAACTAAACGGCGAGGGAACTTGCGGCATGCTTTCCACACGTCCCCCAATACAAATCGTCGTCTGGCACTGTTGCGCCATAGTTAGGTAACAGCTGTAAGAGAAAGTCGTGTGAGTGTTTCAAATCAGATTTTTCAGTTACACTATTCACATGTTCACGTGCACACACATACATAGCATAAACCTATTTCTAAAAACAGCCGCTTTTTTATATTCAACGGAATCTGAAAACCTGGGTAAAATGTCAATTTCAAAAAAAATATGATATGATAGTGACATTTCTTATTATGGTGGTCAAAGAATAATTTTATATATCATATTTGACATATTTTTTATGTATGACATATTTTATATGCCATATTTGACATATTATATATGTATGACATATTTTATATGGCACATTTGACATATTTTACATGTATGACATATTTTATATGTATGACATATTTTATATGTCATGTTTGACATATTTTATAATATGTATAATATATTTTATACATCATATTTGACATATTTTATATGTCATATTTGACATATTTTATATGTCATATTGACATATTATATATGTATGACATATTTTTTTTATATGTATGACATATTTTATATGCCGTATTGACACATTATATACGTGAATATTTTCTATTGGGACATGGAAAGCTCACTCATATAAACTTTCTATCTTGATTGGACATACGTATGTTTAGTTTACTTACTGTACTGACAAAGTAAACAAAAGATAACACGATATTAATCTTTTGATCAGTATTCATAACATTATGCCGACATATTGTCAAATTCATAAAAGTTTTCTCAAACTGATATTTTACGTTCAACAATTCCGTTTTTTTAGAGTAAAACAATCTGAGATGAAACATCTATAGCCTAATTTGACATTGCTTTATTTTTTATTGTTCTTCTTTTGTTCTTCTTATGTAAATAGATATAATAATGAATAAAAATTTAATGAAACTCATTGTTCTGATAATATTTTGTTTGCATAAATTTCTCTTATTCATATTGATAATGAATCAATTTAATTCACATTCATATTGCAATTTTCCGTGCATATATCTTTAATCAACGGAAGTGATGCTGGCATTCCAGCAATGTTACTGAATACTGTAATATATTAATGTTTCAATAAATAAGAGCAAAACGGAAATGATTCAATAACCAGTGAAATATTCTTTATGATTAATCAACAACCACATCTAGATTAAAAAAAATAACAAAAAAAAAGTCTGGTGTGAAACACTGACACCACTTTCTCTTACCATAATTTATACAAATAAGAAAATAGACAAATAATTTTCATAAAACTACCAAATTTTCATCAATGTTTACTTCTCTTACACCTGGTAAGGGGAAGTATTATAATCGTACCAATATTATAATCAAGTTTCCACCGAAAATACATGTTTTGAGGTCCCCTGAGTCTGAAAAAATGTTTTTTTTTTTTTAGAAAATGGTCTCTGTATGCGAACGAAAAATCGCAAACTTCAAACTTAACTCTCCATTTTAATATCAACTATGGATCTGCCAGTAAGTTTCTGTCGAAATCCTAACCAGAAGTTATGATTTTACTGAGTTTTTTTTTTTTTCCCTTTGCGGTTTCTACGAAAATGGCTCCAACAAATTTTTTTTTTTTTAAATCTGGTTACAATTACGCATATAAGGGATACAATTTTTTATTTGAAACATTTCTCCGGGGATAAACTACATTTTAAGGGGGCTTTTGAGGTGAAGTGAGTTATGTTTTTCGCTAAAGGTTATATTAAGTGATTATATAATCCTTCATTAAATATATTATTTCAATTTAATATGTTGCGAAATTTCAAATTTAAGGAAAATCGGTTGACCGGAAGTTGTTTTTTTTTGTTTTTTAAAGTTTTTCAGGTTTTCATGAGTTTATCATTCGTGTAATGACATGGAAAGTCATTGCAATGTCAAAGTGGTTCCAGCCAGCTGCTATCTTAACAAAGGATGGCAGTAATAAAAGAATAATTTATAACCAGCGACCTAGCAGGCCGCCGGCTTCAAGACAATGCCGCGGCCAAACAAACAACAAAGACCTTTTCAATACCTTACATCAAAAGCAAGCACCGATAAGGTTGGCCACTGACCTAAATAAGGTCACCAAACTACGAAGGTCGCACAAGGTCGCACACTAGGACAGATGTCTTGGTGTGAGTGTGGCCAACACCAATATATAAACTCTATCATATACAACGAGAGGATCATTATATCATATACGACTATACGAGCACGTCTATATACACGAGCAGCAGTTTACGCGTCTATATACAGTTTTATTTAAACTTATTATCTTTTAGTAGTGCATCTTAGTTCGTTTATTTTATCAGTCTAATTTATTAGTTATCTATCTTCTATTTTATTCCTAAGTATTTTGTTGTTATTAGTTACCCTATATTACGTTAAAATTATTGTTAAAATACAGTTTATTTTTATAAAATCCGTATTAATAATTCGAGCTCTAACTTCCAAAATCTCTCAACTAACTTCCGCCCTCTTCAAGACATCTACTACATCAGGAATCACATCAAACGATTCCATCAATTAGAAAACCACGGACGAATTTCATTAAATTTAGTATACTCCTGCCGCCTAAGCCTTTGTCGAAACATTTTTCAAGAAAGTTTATAAAGAGTTACGTTGGTGGGGGGAGGTTATAGTTTGATTTAAAAATAGTTTTTAATAATGTAAACATATATAAAACACATAGATTATATCGTAAACGATTCTCATCATCGTTACCTTAAAGGCCAATTATACATTTAGTATAGAATATATCCGGATTTTATCCATAGTAAGCATGCCATAGTTAATGTTCCTGACCCCCCCCCCCCCGGTTGGGATTATTCATCCACCGGTCAGAATAAATTCACCACGTCGGTAGAGAGTTCACTTCAACGAAATGTTTCTGTAACTCACACTAACGAAATGTTTCTGTAGATACATACAAACAACAAGTGTGAGTTTACAGAAACGTCCGTGGTGATTACTATGACGATGGATGAATATCCGAAACCGGCCAGGAACATAACTAAATATGCATGGTACGACAGACAAAATACCAGATGTTATCCAGCAATGCGGGCCCAGCCACATTTTCAACAGAATTATATGTTAGAACGGAAATAGTCAATTATAATGCAGCAAGAGAAAGTCATATGGATGTTTTAAACCAGATTTTTATTTTCTCTTATTTTTTTTTATTTTTTAATAACTCATTCAAAGCTTTATGAGGGAAGGAATTAGCTTAGTGGTTAGCGCACTGGACTCCCATGCGGAGGACCCAGGTTCGAGTCCAGCTGTGCTGCCCTTAGATTTTTTTCTTCCTAGGATTTTCTACAGCTCACTGTCCGCTGACGGACAGTGTTGTCTGTAACGAGAGAACACTGTCCGGAGGCCGGCAGTGCACTGAGAATGCTCTGGGCGCCAACCACCATAGATGTTGATGCGCCTTAAATTAAAAAAAAAGAAGCTTTATGAACACTACTTTTTTAATTATTCCTAGTCATCATTATCTGCTATATCTACACTATAATGTACACTAGTTCTTATCATCATTTTACAGTGAAAACTATTAATTATCAAGTTTTGATAATACAATGAATATCATAATGTCCGAATTATTTCTATAAAAACGGAAGCGCACCACTTTAGGTTACTGATCGAAATGAGGTTATAATATCGATGATTAAGTAGTGTCCTCTTTCCAGTTTCAATTATCGATACATGTCATGCAATTCATTCTGTTTTTTTAAAAAACAAACACTCATGTTTTTTTCCAATATACAAAAGTGTTAATATTAATTATCATATAAAAATATAATACCTGCTAAAGACCTAATTCTCAGATAATTATCTCCTTCCCAGATTACAGCTTCATTTTGATATTTTATTGTTTGTATTTAACAGCAACAATAAATTTTAGTAATGCTATTTAGTAATAAATTGGTATTGCGTTAAAGTTAATTGCTATTTATTACTGTTGTAAAACAAAGTATATTTTAAATATTTAATGACCTAAAACGGATAAAGCAGGGTTGATTGTTATTACCTTTAAGATTCATCCTCCTAAGAATCAGTTTATGGGATATTAACAATTAGTTTAGATACTAATTTCAATCTAAAGTCTGTAACATCGTCAGGATTCCTTTTCATTCAAAGTTCTCCATTATTATTATTATTCAAAGAAGCGGAGGGCGAAACCCTACGCTATCCAAAGCCTCCCTGGGCCCATATAGCTACCCCAAAAGAATAACAACTACCTGGTCTGGATCAAAAGTCCAGGCCGGTTTTATCCATCTAAGTTTTCCTACAGTCCGAACAAATCGAACCAGAACCTTAAAAGGACATAGCTTAAGCTCTTCTACCGATATCCTATTCCGGCCAAAGGTACTAAACCTAATCTGCTCACAGCCCAAACAATCCGTCATGAGATGTATAGGTGTTTCCACCTCTGTCTCATAGACTCTACAAAAGGGAGCCCCATTGTATAGAAAGTCTCCTTAAACCACAGTGCCCAGTGGAAGAAGCCAACCAGATACCTGAGAGAGGTCCCTGAAAAACACAGGACCACATCACTCAAAGCCATGCCCGGACCCCCCTATGAGCATCTCAGACTGCCGACAACCTATTGTACTCGTCCATTCGGATGAGTGCTGTGAGATTATCCATGCCTGGAAGCTTGACAGACATGTGGCAAAAGACACGCCCACAGCAGGCTCGGGATCAATGAAAGGGAGAGAGGCTCCCAATTTGGCAAACCTATCCACCTACTCAGTCCCAAAAATTCCCACGTGCCCTGGTACCCAGACTAGAAGAACATCCTTCGGAGAAGAAAGCTCTTCCAGTCTTTTAGAACATTCTAATTCCAATCTGGAACTGAAGACACATGAACTAAGCGTCTTCAGCGCAGCTTGGCTGTTCGAGCAGATACAGCCAACCCTTTAAGTTAGTGATACCTATCCTCTCATCCAAGATACAACAAAGAATTGCATATACCTCAGCCTGGAAAACAGTGATCCACTCACCAAGGGACACCACCAAGTGGTCTCCCGTCTCAAAATAGACGGCAGCCCCAGACCTTCCGTCCATTCTGGAACCGTCCGGATAACAGCGGAGATAATTCTCAGGTATCACACCAGACGGACTCAAACTTAACCAATCTTCCCTCCAAGGTAATCTAACTCTGCATTAGTGATCAAAAACAAAAGTCTTCAACATCCTATCAGAAGGGAAACCTCTAATGGGGAACCCTTAAAAGCATCTCGCGATAAATGGTAGAATGACCATATCGCTTAACCTGCCAGAAACCTGCCTGTTTAATTCTGTAACAGGCTTTCATTGCCAGGTTTTTCATCTCCACAAAGTGCTCCATTTTAAGAACTTTAGTTTTTTTTTTTGCAATGATCCTCTTCGATTGCTTGTAAGGAAAAATAAGTAACTGCAATCGTGATAAATTTTAGATATTGCATTTTTACTATATCCATATGCAATTGAGTTATGCAATTTTATTCCATTATCCCATCTGGGAAAGAAAAAATTTACATTTTATAAATATTAAAACAATAAACTACTTCATATTTCATAACTTTATATTTTATCTTATTATTATTATTATTTATTTTAATTTATTATTATTATTATTATTTACCTTCCCTAACTGCAAGAGGATAATTGCAAAATTTCCGAATACGAACAACGTTTATAGCGAATACTTTATCTTCCTTTCACTTCCTCCCTTCAGATAAGATATGCCCTCTCGCTTCCTCTCTTTACTATGAGAGGTACTCCTTCCCTCTCATACACTCTAATAGCTGTGTGGAATGTTTATGTGTGGGTATGTTTGACTAAGTAAGTTTACTGCTACAAAGTGCAGACCGAAATTTTTTGCCAAACTCATCGAATTTTCGAAATATAATATTCATTCACAGGAAGTTCCAATTTAAATCATCTTTTACGCATTCTAAGGAGAAATAGGTAGCAAGATTCCAGTTGGAATTCATCAACAGGAAGGGCGATTTTACTGATTTTTTTTTTTCTTCGAGAATTCCAAATTCGAGGAAAATACGCTTTTACAGAATAGGTTCCTAGGTTTTTCAAATGTTAGCCATTAGATTTCAAATATAATTGAGGGTAAATTTAGGTACTGTTTTGTAATCATTAGATTAGATTCTTTGGGGGGCTCTTCAGCCTGCGCTACCGCGACCCCCGTGGGTCTATTGTGGCACCCACTAAGTTGGAGATCCTACCCCGGTCCTGTCCTTTATCGAACTGTGGAGTCTGGGAAGTAGTCACTTAGATCACCTACAATCAGAGCACCCTCTCGAGCTCTGCTGCCTTAATAAGACTTAATAGACCCGAGAGAGTCCCCTGGCTGAGGCTTGCAGGCTCCGGCTTTCCTTCTCAAAGAGAAGATACCTCAGCCATACTAGCCTAATCCTATCATATTCATGTGCTTACTTTATGGGATATAATGCACTGCAAAATAGGCCGCGATAGACGTCTACCAGTGCCGCGATAAAACACCACCCTTTCCAGATTAAATTTCCTAAGGAAGCTAAGCGCTAAGTTCTTAGGAGGATGTGTGCTCTTCTATCCCGTGATAGGTGCCCAAGCTTCCAAACCATCATTCAGAAAGTGACGGAACTTCCTCTATCTCCCCATGCAGAATCAGGCAGGTTCTATCAGGTTCTAGGCCGTGTTTTTTTTTCCAGGTATCTCCGGAGAGTGTACAATGGCCCGTGAGAAACTCCGTCCATTTAGACTGATACATGCTTCATATTTTCGCTGATTGTAACTGCTCAGACAGTCTTAGTCCTGGTACTGGGTCTCCAAAGCAATACTTTTTTAAGGGAAGGCTTACTGGACTCCCAAGCGGAGGACCCGGGTTCGAGTCCAGCTGTGCTACCCTTAGATTGTTTTCTTCCTAGGAGCCTGTACAGCTCACTGTCCGGTGATGGATAGTGTTGTCTGTAACGAGAAAACACTGTCCGGAGGCCGGCAGTGCACTGAGAAGGCTCCGGGCGCCAATGACGATAGATGTTGACGCGCCTTAAATTTAGAAAAAAAAAACCTTTCTCCTCGCTGCTGAGCTGCTTTCGAAGAAACTGATCGCTTAACCTCACAAAAGGGTTCCGTTCTCATGAAGAGCGGAGTTACAGCACCCTTCCTTGCAAGAGTGCCAGCCATCTCCATCACCTTCCAAGCCAATAAACCTGGCAGACAATGCAGGATAACTTTATTATTTCTTCTTAGGACGTTGAATGCCTAGGATGCCGAAGCATCATTATTCAAGCACTTACCTGCCATTATGTGCTAATTTGGATATTATATTGTAGTAATGGAAGATATGTAAATTCGTCTATTTCTCTGCTTTTGTATCGATTATTGCAAAATGCTTAACACTATTTGTAAATAACATTACACCCCCACATCCAATCCCCCACCACCATCCACAATAACAAAAAAAAAGGAAAAGACTTTTAACAAAAGTTCAATTTTAATGTAAATTAATTGCGTAGGTAAATAAATAATAACCCGGTATGAATGTTTTAAAATTCTAAATTCGTAGCCAACACTTTCTAACGCCTTCTTAATATTGTCTATATAATTGATTTTATTTATTTATATATTTGAACAACACAAATTATTATTTGAATCGATAATTTATTGTTTTCGATAATGCTTGAAATCAATTCATTTTTTTCTGCGTGATGACCTGGCTTCATTTTGTGTACATCGATGTGTTACAGTTGTTCATCCAATCACCACGGATGTTTTGATAAAACTTGTATTTCCGGTGAAAACTAAAGTACGAAAATTTTTCATGATCGCAATTACTGCAGCAACAGAAAGTAAAAAATATCCTTGAGTTGATTATAATGATGATCAACATAAAATGAATTGATTAATTGGTGAATTTGATCTTGGTCAACCGTATATCCGTTAAATGATAAAAATATTTCATTACATTTTGCTTTTTTGTTTTTAAAAAAAAAAATAAATGAATACATATTTTTTACAAGACTCACAAAATAAATAAAATTATCAGATATCAACATATCTTAAATTAAATTAACAAAATAATTAATTAATTTACGAGTATGTATAAATAATTTATAAATCAAATTTACACTAGTAATACATGAAGCTCAACTTTCCTTATCAAAAGGTATATCAAATTTGTAAACTTCCTGTGATTTTTAATAATAATTGTGGATAATTTTGTGCGCAATGAACAAAACGCACTCACAAATCTAATTAAAATAAATAAATAAATAAATAAAACTTTTTCGTAAAGATTGGCACAATGTAGGTAAATTTAGCGTTTTGTCTGTGATATCACAGTGTTTATAAAGACATCCTGCAGATAGGTGAATTTCCATGAAAACTAAAGAATATTTGTTCTCCCAGTAATAACAAAATTGAAGAGCGTATATTATGTAGTAACATTATTTTATTTATGAACATTACGTCACAGGGGAAGCTCCGCCCAAATAAATCTACGTTTTTCCAATTAATAAATAAATTTTTTTACTTTCTCTTACTCCTATAGTTTTGACTTCATTCTGCATGTGTTGTGAGTGTGAAAAAATATCCCAAAAACGGAATAATTGCATGAAGCTCACACTTGCTATTCTATTCCGTCTAAATACTAACCACCACATCTGACACAAAAATTTCGAGCAAAATCCATCACCGGAAGTGTGACTTACAAATAGAATTTTGTACACAAACAAATATTTATGATTTTTTTTATTTGAAACATTTTCCTGGGTAATTTTATTTTTGAGAGATGGGGAGAGGGGGACAATAGCGTTAGGCTTTCCACTAAAGTACCACATCAATGTAATAATACATGGTCCTACCAACTAGAAGAAGAAGAAGAAAAAGTCCTTATTTTCCAAAATACTATACAATACTCGTATTCTCAAAACATTACATTTTTTTTTTTTAATTATTATTTTTAAATGTATAAAATTCATAAGAAATGTACACATATATATATACTTATACACAAAAAGCACAATGTATCATAATAAGCATCTATTTGTAGACAGAATCTTAGAGCTTAAATCAAAACAATGTTTTGAAATTATTTGCAAGTTTCCGAGTCGAGCGTTGAAGTCACCAACTAGACACATATTAATGGAATAATTTTAAGAAATAAAATTAAAAATTCTGTGAAGTCGGAATCCCAGCTAATACAGTTAAGGTATTCAGGGCAGATAAAAATATTGTGCGACCCTAACTTACATGTTAACAAATCTTTACCTGAAACTTTAAAAAACGTAACCAAGTTCATGGTGATACCTTGAGATTTAATACCGTAGAGACGCCCACCAGATGCTCTACCAAATCTCGCTGTTCTTGTTGCCGGAATCCACAAAAGTTTAAACTTTGGAAAAATGTTATCAAATTCCGATATGCTATCTTGTTCGACGAAAGTTTCGAACAACAGAAAAATACTAAAACTCTTTACATATGCAATAAAATCTTTATTACCTTTTTTATTTCGTAATCCTCTGATGTTGTAAGCTAAGATATCTAAAGTCTCAGTTGTTATTTGCTGCTATTTATTTTGTGCGACTGCCAATTGCCCAGAGGTACCTCCATCAATTTTAACTTCCAAATTGGTTGACTGTGTAGAAATGTTTTGCTGAAAAACTGTTTTTGAGGGTACCTGGTGCTGATACGGTTTGATTCTCTTCAAACGCTGCTCTTGATTTCCTTTCTCCCCAGAGGCGACATTCGTTGGCGGTGAAACTGACAGTAATCGTTTTTTAAGTTGTACTGAATCGTCCGTCTCAATAAGAGAATTTTTATCCTCTATAATCAATTTGTCATACCTGAGTATGGCAAATTTTCCTGCTTTTCGGGCCTCCAGAAACTTAGGTATTAGTTGTTTTCTAATTTCAATTACATCTCGTGGAAAATCCTCAGATATATTTATATTGGAGCCTTTCAACTTAGGACTGCTCTTAAGAACTAGTAACTTAGTACGAAACTGTGTGAAAGCAATTAATATAGGCCGAGCTTTATTACTTTCGGGTTTGCCTAGCCGCCTTACAAAATCAATATGACTGTCATTTAAAGCTAATTCCAGCTTTTCGTTAAGAAATGAACACACAAAATTCTCCAGATCCCAGTAGTTGCGAAATTCCTTGGCGACACCAAATAAGATTACATTACGCCATTTTGCATCTTTTTCTATTTGATTAATTTTTATGTTCATTTTTCCATTTGGCCGCTGATTACACATAATGAATCTTTAATTTCTGAAACAGTAAGATTACGCTGGTTTTCCATTTCTTTTTTTAAATCACACTACAACTCATTAAATTTGTTTAACAATTCTTGAATTTGTTGAGCCATCATAATTTTAAATTTTAGTAAATTAATAGTTTCAAATAAAGTCTAAAACAAACAAAAACAGTGTATTCGCTAAAGAGCAAATGAATAAACAGAAATAGATAAACAAGTAAGAAACATCAGAGTTAGTTTATCAGTGGATTAGAGAGGTAAACAAAAATGACGTACTTTAACCGATAAAATATCAATCAGCTAGAGATAACAGCCATACGTATTACGTGTGATGTAATAAAAATCTCTGTTACACACTGCTACGTAAAAATCGTCATCAAGCAAAATTGAACATGCACCAAACTTACAGTTTATGATGAAAAATATTATAATTAATTTCTCCAGATTCGTTCGATAGAAATTGTTCAAACTTTGCAGTATTATCACACACACTATTATCTCAAAATGTACTAAAATTTATAAAAAACAGACATCACTAAACCACCAAACTAACAAATACAAAGAGACACGATGTTTACTCTAGTAACAGTAACACCAGACTCCCGGTTCTACCAACTATATAATATTAATACACGGAACAATCATTGCTAGGATTCCAAATTTGATGGAAATCGGTTAACCGGAAATGAGATGTTACAGAATAGGTTTTTGAGTTTTTTTGGAATTTTCTTGAAAACGACTTTAACGATTTCCTTAAACTTGTGGAATGCTCACTGTACAGTTAAATCTATCACTTTAATTTTATACCATTTTCCCAAAGAAATTGATTTATTGTGTTAAATTTCAAATATTATATAAGGGTTTGGTTCAATTTGGGTGGTGGAAGTTGTTGGCGTCCGAGATATACTGGGCCTTGTGGCGTAGAATGGCTGCTGAATAGCCGGAAGTGTTGATGTAGAAATTAAAACAAAAAGGTTCAATGTACTTATTTTGGCGTTGGCAGATTGGTACTTTTGATCTTGTTATCGCGTATTGCCGCTAGGTTGCGGGCTAGTTAGAAGTGAATAATGTTACTTTCACACACTAGTGAGAGAAAATAGTGTGTAACTCACTCGTATGGGAAAGTTGAACTTTCATCAAGTAAAGTTAGTTTAATAATCGTCATATTGTTCAACGATTACAGAAATATCAATTTTCCTGGAAACTGGGGAAAACACTATTAAGTAAAGGCACAAACGAGCGGGCAATATTTCCTCTATTACATCAGCAAGTACAAGAAAAAGTAAAGAGCATCAACCCAGCGTAAAGCAAAGTAATAACAATTCTGGTCCGCAAAGGGTTAATAACATTGCTGAGTTCTATGATAACATCGTGCAGTCTTGAAGTCTTGATGGTGCACTTTGGTCCATCAAAATCGTCATAGAACCGAGAGCACAGACCAAAAGAAAAGCAAAAAAAAAAAATTATAAACAGGAAACTGATATTTCGTGCAGATTCGTTTGTTTTGTGTACTAACGTATAAGTCTTTAATCATTTCCAGTTGGCCTACACGAACCTCTATAACATTAAAAGCAATTACAGCGTAGTAAAAATTCTGTATTTGAAGAAAAAAAATTCTCATTGAGAAATGCAGCAAGAGAAAGTCGGGTGACGATGATTTGTTTAAACCTACAATTTATTTATTTATTTTACATAAAACAAAACAAAAACTCCAGGACATAAATAATAGAATGAGTTATATAAAAATGTTTTCAGTTTATTAACCTTCCAGTTTTGTATGCTAATATTCCACCACACTAACTACATGATTATTTCGTCATTTAATGGTTCTAGAGGGGTGGGGGAAAAAAATAAATAATTCCGCGTGTTTTCATCTCTCTAGACAACTAGATATCGTCACCAACACCAAGAAATAGTGTACACACTTGTTTTTCGATTATTGCATAGTAATAGTAATTATTTTTACATCGATAATAGTTCTTTCAAAAAAAAAAAAAAAAAAAAGTAACTAAAATTACTGTTGCGTAAATAAAACACACTTATCAGAAAAACTAGGCCAAGATTATGTACATATTTAATATAATTTTGATTTAACTATATCAAATATGTATATAAACGTTTAAGGAGTGTAAATAGGATAAATACTACACAGATTTCGTAATAATTGTTTATGTTTTGTGCATCTATTTATAGTATTATATTTGGTAAATTTTGTAAATATCACATTGGTGAAAGTATGAAAGTGATACGTTTATTTTTATTGGTGGATAAACAATCAAAGGGTTTTTTTTTCTTTACTTCCTCTCATGGATGAAACAGGAAGTATATGGCGACCTTATCTACAATTGCGAAATTTTCTTTTCAAAATGGATCCCCCTAAATAAATTTAAAAAAATCTAGTGTGAAACACTCACACGGCTTTCTCTTAGAGCAATTTACGAGTGTTATAGTGTTGATTAAATTATTTATTTATATGGGCATTAGCCAGTTAACAAATTTCACACTTAACTGAACATCTGAAATAATTTGGCAAACAAAATCCGTATTTCTAAACCGATTTACTTCAAACTCGAAATTTTGGCCACACAATAAATTCTTAAGGAGGCTGCTATGGTAGGCGCAAATTGGAAGTACCCTTAGCTCATTGGGCATGTCAAAATAATTTTTTTTTTTTCTTAAGAAATATAATCAAGTGTGGCAAATTGAATAATAATTAGAGTAAAGAAATCAAAGCGCATTACTATTCGGCTATTCAGCCTGGCACACAGATCAGACTATGGTATAGTACAGAAAAACGAGCCCCGATTTACAAGCCAGACTGGAATCCGGTATGGTGAGAGGGACAGTGCTGATGCCAACCATCTACCGCTAGATTGTGCCAACAATGGTAGGAATAAAATCTGGGGAGTAATCTTAGAAAAAGGAATAGACCTGCCTACATTCATTATTAATAAATGGTGACAGATATGTAATACTGCCACAAATAGGTCACTTTCTACAAACTACTGAAAACCTGACTCCGGAGGCCCTCAAAACACGTGTATTTCCTTACTACAGTGGGGTAAAGTGAAAAAATGTTTTAGCAAATGGTCTGTTATATGAACCAAGTTTTTGGGGGAGGGTGAAAGTCCAGTTTATGGGTTTTGATCCCATAAAAGTAGTTCGAGCGCCCCTTTCACCGCATGGGATGCCAGTCAATCTGGTTACCCTCCATTGAACTGTTATACTAATGTCGTTTAACCAGTCTTATCACTTTTATTTTAAATATTTTTCAAGATAAATTTAATTTTGGGTCATTCTAAGGAAGTGACGATATAGGCTGACTTCTGGAATGCTATATAATATTATGTCTTCACTATCTAGATTATAATAAAGGAAACTAATAATTGTCCTAATAATTTCTCATAATATAATATTTATTGTTGAAAATGAAATTGTTAATTACATATAAATTAATTGCTAATAAGAGATAGTCTTGTGATTGTTTCACACCAAATTTTCTATTTATTTATTATAATTGTAAAATTATGTACACTTATTATGATAATGTAGACTGTTTAGTTTCTTTTATATACTTTTTCGTACAATAACTATATGTGAGAAATAATAATATTAAATAGTTGGATTCTTTGCTAATTTCATTATTTGTAATTACTTCATTGTAAACAATTTCGAAATTATTAACACAATCAGTTCCTGTGGGCAAGTTTCATTTATTTATTTTTGAAGTTATCTGATGTAAAATATTTTGTACAACTTTCTCTAATCGGCATTTCTTAACTTATAGTTGACAAATTTTTCTTTAAAATTGGAATCATTATTATTATTATTATTATTATTATTATTTTTATTACTGTATGAAATTCAATCATCCTGAGTATTGTGTAAGTGTTTACTGCTGAGTAAATATTGAAATGACAGTTTAATGAGTGTGCACAACTAATGACACATGTCTCCCCGCATATAAGGACCTATGGACGTTTATTTGAAACATTTCTCTGGGGAAATTTATTTTTAGTACCATTCTTGGGGGAACTGCATCATTAGGCTGTCCTCTAAAGTATCATCTCCTGTATGATGCACTATTTTACTTCACGTAGTTATAATAAGGATTTTTCCTTAATTGTATTAGAGTCATGCTTTACTTCCGGTTTTAAAGGAAATTTATCAAATAAATTAGAATTGCTTAAGTGAACGTATGTGAGTGCAATTAATAATAATTTTCGAAACTTAAAAACTATATTAATAAAAATGTAAATAATCATGAATTAGGGAAGGAATTAGCTAAGTGGTATCGCGCTGGACTAGCAAAGCGGAAGTCCCGGGTTCAGATCCAACATGGTGCCCTTAGATTTTCTCTAACTACCAGCCTCTGCAGATCACTGTCCGATGATGGACAGTGTTGTCTGTAACGAGAGAATACTGTTCGGAGGCCGGCAGTGTACTGCGAAGGCTCCCGGGGGCCAATGACCATAAATGATGAAAATAAATTAAAAAAATAAATAATTTAATAATCATGAGTTAAATTTGAACTAGATATATATAGGAATGTAAGTAAGTGATAAGTATTATATATATCAGAGACATTTTCCGTGGTAGCCTGCTTCATTTTGTGGTCATCGACCGGTTTCGGGCGTTCGCCCATCTTCAGGATACGTTCTTCAGACAGTGTGCCAACACAGACTCGTACAGAGACTTAGTTTTCACACTCTTAGTTTCACACAAAGATTAGACCCCCGCGTCCACTGTAAGAAAAGAATTTGCCCTTTAACAACCCAAACACGTGTATTCCCACCCATCTGGCCACATCCCTTTACCTAGTTTAAGAGTTTAGTATTTAAGAATACACCTCAGTTAGTGTGAAACTAAGTCTCTGTACGAGTCTGTGTTGGCACACTGTCTGAAGAACGCATCCTGAAGATGGGCGAACGCCAGAAACCGGTCGATGACCACAAAA
>JAAEAF010009395.1:0-18213 GCA_011037195.1 Triatoma infestans
AAGAAGCAGGCTAACACGGAAAATGTCTCTGATGCTTTCCAGCTGTGCGGAACTAACCACCGCAACAATTAATGTATTTCTATTAATAATAATGTCCAGTTAGCATTTAAAGTTTTAAGAAAAAATCATTGGAGGATCCATTTTTGGAAAAATCGTAAAAAAAAAAAACTTCATCCTTCACTGAATCTTCTGAAAATAAATTTGCGCAAGAAAAAAAAATACTGGACAAAGTGAATGACGCAGATTGTTGTGTGTGTGTGTGTGTGTGTGTGTGTGTGGGATGAACGATTTTGACCGAAATCTTGAAGTCCGATTTAACTAGTGACTGGTGAATAGTAACAGCATGTTTGAATTTTTCTTCGTTTTAATACATACACACACATACACACACACACCATCTGTCAGAACGGATCTAAAATATTTCTGGTGAGAAACTCAAATTCACTCTCCCCCCCCCCCCCCAATCTTAAAAATTAAGATAATCATCAAAAATATTATTACCCCAACAGTGATTACGTTTTGTCACTCGCTGATAACTGCTGATGTTCAAAATGGACTTTGTTTCGAATCGATTCTGGGAGAACAGTAGCATCAATCACTCTTCTAATGTAACTTCATTATAATTTATGGTTTTTACCACTTATCTAATATTAATATATATTGAAGTATTGCTAGAATTAGAAGTTTGAAGAAAATCGGTTAAGTGCGACTTCACTGTACAGGCTTCTGAGTGTTCTTTTATGTATTTACTCGAAAACGGTTAAAATTATTTTGTTTAAACTTGGAATGCTAACTGCATAGCTATAAACCAGTCACTTCAGTTCGAAACAAATATCCGGAGAAATTCATTTTAAGGATGTTTTATGGCTCTATGCCATTAAATTTTTAAATGTTTTTTGAGTTATTATAATAACGTTTTGGTGGCTCATTTCTGGATTATAATATAACATATTTTGTTTCTACCTGCCGAGGGTACTGATCAACATGTACTCCGCCACCTGTATATGAAAGTTAGGCCCACTGAGTAAAAAGTTCCAATTTTAATGGAAATTTTTTTGTCCATCTTTTAATTATATTAACTGCAGTTTAATTAATTTTCCTGTAACTCAATCTATATATCGGTTACGTCAATAACACTATTATGTAAAAATTGTGAAAAGTAATTTAAAATCTTCTGACAAATCTTAATATAAATTTATAAAGATAAACTTAATAAATAAAATGATAAATTAATTCTGATCAAAATTAATGCAATTGAAAATAAATAAAATTTCTATAAGTAGTGAACTTAATATTAAGACAGGATGAAATAAAGCTATGGATGGCAGTTTGTTATTAAGTTTATATACTGTTAACTCAATCTATATCACGAAATTGAATAAGGCTATACTTCATAGAAGTTAATTATACCGTTGCCTATTACTTTATCAATTATTGTCAAAATTGAATAAAACTGAAGTTAAAAAGCTGAACGCTAATAGGCTGTCTAATTAGTGTTAAAAAACAAAATCTTTAGTTAAAAAAATTAAATACTTAAACTACTATTTTAAAAAGATTAGAAAAATAAGGAATAACAAAGTTGGTTTATATAATGTACATTCAATGATAGTTTGGGGCGCATCAAATTTGTTTATGAAATATATAAAAAAATAAAACTTTTTGTAAAGAAAATTATTTTTAAATTCTCTTTTCTACAAGAACATAAAATTTGCTCTATGTTTTCTATCGTAAATAGGATAGTAGAAATCGTAACGCTAATTGTTAAATATTTGTGAAAACAATCCGAGAAAAACTTGAATATTTTTAAAGGTAATTTTAAAATTATCTGGAGACCAAAAACTGGTAAGAATATAAATATTGTGATATCATCAAAAACTAGGATTTTTTTTCGTCGATTATATTGAAGATTGTATAAATATAATTACTTTTTGTATAATTATGGTGGGAGAAAATTTGTCTGAGAGATAATTTACTCATCAAATTTTATAAGTTTGATTTCTTCTAAACATAATTATTGTATTACTTACTGGAAGGATTTCAAAGCCTGCGATATTATTCACATTTTTACATTTCCATTTTGCTGTGAGAGGAAGTACTGTGATCCTGACAAATTTGAGAAATTGAATTTTAACTGGAAATACATGTTGTGAGGTCCCCTGAGTAAGAAAAACGGATCTTTCATAAATCTGGCTGTAACGCAACACTTCCTCATGCCAAACGTAAGATTAAGTAATAAGTGTCACATTGGAGGTAATTTAAGATTGTCTGTCCAATTCTCTTTTCTTTAAATTCTCAGGAATTGATTCAGTTCAATTCAATTTATTTATTTGCCTTGAGGATTAACCCCATACAATTCAGTATGATTCTTTTCGAATACAAAATAATGCAAAACATTCTTCTAAATAGAGGCATACAATAAATTGAAAAAAAGGAAAAGAGAATATAATGATCATGAATCAGTACTCCCAATATTTGTATCAACGATCGATTATACTCTAATTTACAATATTACTAGATATATCCACACTATCCATATACTGATCTGATTGGAATAACAGAGTCGAGCAACTAGCTCTATACTTTAAATTGCTTCTATTAGTTTATTTAACACTGCATTTTTTTTTACTTTTGTTAAAAGTCCAGAAAAACTACTCTTGAAGGTCCAGGAATTTTCAAAGTTAGTCTCATCAATATCATTTTTTTTTTTTTTTTTTTTTTTTTTAGGCATCCCCCTCATTGAACTCCTGTCAATCATTGGAGCTTTTCTGGAAAGACGAAATATCATCATTGCCAATATCTCCAATTAAGATGAGCACTCATCCATAATGGTTGATCAATATCCGTACATATTGCAATCTATAAAATATTGAGTGTAAAACAGATCATAATTCCCCTTAACTGATTATCCCCAATTTCCATCTGACCGGTATTTTTTCAAACTCGGAATTTTTTTTACACTTTATTGCCCTTTTATTTACTATCGTGATGAAAGCAAAAAAAAAAAAAATGGAAATAAAAAAAAAATTGAAAATTCTCAGAGAAAATCTTATCTCACTCATCTAAAATCAAATTTTCGGGGAAAAAAATGTGTTCACAGTTTAAATAGAAGAATACCTGAAGGCTTTTTTTATATTTCAATAAATATCTCGGAAAATGAAGAAATAACATTTAGTAAAAATGGGGACTTCCCTGGCAACATGATTTGGCTGAATGTCCAGATCTCTATATGCATTGACAACCGAAACATTAAATTTGTACGTTCTGCGATTTTTTTCATTTTGTAAATGAAACTGGACATGTTCGCACTTGGTAGATATATTATTTTTTTGTTTTTTTTTGGGGTGATAGCTGTAGACCCTTAGGGGCTTTGGTTTAACGCAGGTTCCTCCCAACTTTTGGATAAATAATAAGTAATATAATAACCCACATTTACCCTCGTTAACAGATGCCACTTTTATTTTAATCAAGTATTATCGGAAATTAATTTTTGGAGGGTTCTGCGAACCGTACCCGTTTGCCTGCCCCTCTAAATACCCGTTCGTGAAATGTGTATGGTGTTGACTACCTACATAAGATGAATACTGTAATGTGTAGCGCTTGGGAGCACAGAAACCCCCGATTTATTACCACCCTCAGCTTACTATCTACTAACAACTAAGTACTAACACTTATCTACTAACTATTACTAGCTATCTGCTGGGCGACTACCACTCTGGCATACCAACCGCACATCTACCTTTAAAATACCTTACTGCGCTAGGACTTACCGCGGATCAGCTACAGGTGCAGGATCACCCTTCACTCACCACGACACTCACCAGAATGAATTCAATTGCTAGCTGCTATGCCAGCGTGGTACATGTCGACTCAGCAGTGTCCTAATTCTCTAACTCAACTCTATTTTAATTATTATTTTGAATTATTCTAATACAAAAATATTTTATATATAACTGCGCGCCTCTTACATTCCCCCCCTTTTCACAAAGTGAAGCTCCATGAGCTTCACTTTGCAAACCATTCAATATTTCGGAGCTGCAGCCTTCACCGGTTGGAACGCAGATCGCTAGGGTGCCTCTGCAGGAGCTAGATTCTTCTTCACTCCGCTAGCCATGGATAAGGCGATTATTGCCTTCCAAATGACGGCAACTGGTATGCTCAGGGAATTGCCAGGGTGGGTCCCCTCGTCCATGATCGCAGGTCTGCGGCGCCCTCTCTAATTGCTCCTTGGCCTTGCTCAGCTATTCTAATAGGTGGTAGTCGTCCTTCTTCTGCTAGTGGTTCCTCTGGTGTTGCTCCTTAGGGGGTTCATGTCCCTGCTCACTCCTCTTTTTCATAGAAGTCTCACTCTTTGGAAGGCCTTCCCCTTGGAAGACAACGGGGCGACCTGGCGGAACTTGCTGCACCCGCTGGCTGCCTCATTACAAGTACGCGGCCTCTTCAGCCGCATCTGGCGGTCAGATCTGGCATTGGTGGATCATCATGTGGGTCAATATCCGGAGGTCAGAAACATTGTCACGCCTTTAGATGAAACTGTTTCAGAAACTGAAACTGAATATCAAATTAGTAGCTCTTCAAACTAGAACGATCGTATCGCACCTTGGAAAGGCGTATCGCAGCAGAGTGATGCCACCCCCACTGGCGTGGCGTTAACCGCGGCCGACGATTAGTAAAGGTAGATGATATCCATCTCCTTTACCCGACATCAGCTCCAGCCTAGCGCAGAAAAGGTGTTTTTTTTGTTTTGTTTTTGTTTTCTTGTATTTGTTTGGGATAGGCTCAGAGCTATCTGACCAGAATACGTGTAGTCGACCAACAATCATGAACATTTTATAACTTTCAAATATATCTGACATGACCAACTCTGAATTTCTTAAGGCCGTAGAATAATTCACTAAGGCTGTTATATATATAACAACACTAGACTTCTCGCTTCTTAGCCCCAGCCACTGCAACATGTAGACTAGTTGGTTCTCGAGCTTCTCGCCGTCGCCTCAGGCGGTAGGGAGACCTTGGTCTAATGACCACTGGTGTAGTGGGCTCCCAATCAGCATCCCTCCGTGACTCCAGCTCTGGTGATTCTGGCCACAATCAAATTAGTAGCTCTTCACTAGGGGAAAACTCCTCTGTCATGTCTCCCAAGCTCCCGACGGGGGAGCTGGATTCCCCCTGGACGTCGCTTGCTTCCCTAGATTCCGGCAGAGGTTGAACGGCTTCGCCTCGTTCGGGGCTGGGGCTCTGCGGGGGAATGGCCATTTCCTCCGCATCGGCCTCCTGTCTAAGCGGCCGCTCTGTAGCCCTCCCAGTTGAGACTTCTTCGGCCATAGCCTCGGTCAACTCCAGGGGTTCCACTGGCACCCCACGCCTGGCAAGCTTGAGCCGGTTGATGTGGATGGTGAGCGCCGTTCCCCCTGGATACACAACTGGTACATTACCTCTGAGAGGCGGCGCACAACCGGGTAAGGTCCTTCCCAGGGCTTATAAAACTTATTGGCCACTCCGGGTCCGGGCACTGGGTTGTATACGGACACATACTCCCCTTCCTCTAGGAGTCGGCTACGTCGGCCCTGGTTAGCCTGGCGAGTTTGTTCCTCGGCGGCCCTCCTGCTCCGTTCGACCACTTCCCGATAGATCTCCTCAAGGCGGCGGCCCAGCTCCTCCAAGGTGTGGCCCGTTTCCGTTCTTCCTGGGGGTCTACTCGGCATTCGAAGGGGCCCGAAAGTTCTCGCCCATAAATTACACGGTTAGGGGAATAGCCCTTAGCAGAGTAAGTAAAATATATTAGTAGAAATATATTTAATATTGATTTATTATTACTTAGTGCAATTTCAAGACTGGGTTTTTACAAAGGTTTGGTGAAAACAATAATAAACTGTCAGGAAGGTAGAATACCTTTAGTACAATAAAAGGGAATTTCCCTTCCTTTCTCCCTTCAATAGAGGGAGAGATTATATATATGTAGAGCCTCAAATAGAGAAGAAAAATTTTTTTTATGGTTGAGAAAAAGAGTGAACCTAGTCAAGTGATATATGTGCTAAGGTCCAACCTTCAAATCGGAGATTCCATTAATTTGTAAGTTTTAATTCCTTCAAAATGTATCTAATGTACTTTATAGACAAATGAAATATGTTTATATTTTATCTATTTATTTATTTGAATAATATATATTTCTATTTAAGTTATTCATCTGTGTATTTATTATACCTCCTCAGTTCAGATAAACACAGACCTCACGAAATCCCAAATGAAGAATTGAATTCTAAATTTTAGTAATTAACATATTTAATTTATTCCCCAAAACGTAACATTACAATACACGTTAAAATCATAGATAGAATTCCAAATTTGAAGAAAATCTGTTAAGTGGAAGTGCGCTTTTACACAACAGGTTTTTGAATTTTTTTTTATTTAATTTTCTCGAAAATGGCTCCAACGATTTTCTTTAAATTTAGGATGCTTGCTGCATAGATAGAAACGAATTACATTTGTTTGAAATATTTTCCAAAAAAAAAAAAAAAATTCCAGATGGTATTGGAAGCCTGTCAGTTAGTTCAAATTTAAGCTGATTCTACGTGATGTTGAGCAGAGAGCGCCCACAATGTCCACTCAAGACTAATGGCTACCCACATCCGTCATTTTTATGACTAGCCCAACTAAAGTTTGTACACTTCACAGTTTTAAAGGATCTTTTTTTTTTAATTACGAATCATTTATATTAATTGGAATAAGTGATAGTCGTGTGGGTGTTCACATCAGATTTTTTTTGAGGTGGGGACTTTCTTTGATCATTGACGGAAGGAAATTTATTTAAGGAAGCTAACCAGCTGTTACGGACTTAATTTGCAAAGCATTTTCTAAGTACCATACCGCTACAAGAGTTATACTCGTACAATAGGCCAGATATGGTTTTCCTCAATATGCGAACTGTAATCATCCGAGGGATGAATTTACTGAAATAAATTAAATTTCTGGCCTCACATAAAAGATAATTTTCAAACCAAAAAAAAAAAAAAAATTTATCTCCCAACTTATTGTCCTTGGCAATATTTACTGCAGTACCTATTTGACTAATTACGATGTCTATTTTCTAAGCTAATAATTGTAGCATACTGTATAATGTAATATACATATTTGATATTGTCGCAATTAATAAAAAGAGAATATATAATAAAGGAAGTTGAACAGACAAGATTTAGTAAATAATTTATTAGCGGCAATTAAAGCCAATATTTTATTTATAAAGTTGAAGTTCATTTTAATTATGTTGAAAATATCTACTGGAATGAATAACAATTAATTTACAATAGTCACGATAATAGAAACAGTCACGCTAATCATTACTTTAGTAACTGTTTATATGAGTTAATGTCTAGAAAATGAGATATTTTACCATTTATTACACACAGTTTACAATTTGAATTTTGAATTTAATTATTTATTTTTTTTTTTTAAAACGAAAATAAATAATTTAAAAAATGCATTATCTTCTAGGAAATAGAATTTGTATCAAATTCAAATGACTAACTGTCATGGCATGAAACACTCATACTTACTACAACTGATAGAATTTATAAGATAGCATTTTGTTTTAAAAGTGGAATGTTTACTGAACATTTTAATTCTGTTTCTATTCTTTGTAATGGCAGTTTAAATTTAAGATCACACATGTAGGTTACCCCCCAAAAATTTTTTTTCCCAAAAATTAAATTTAAAGAAAATTCGATGGAGACATCGATAAAATTTGGGCAAAAATTCATTCAGTATAATGCTACTACCAGTTGATCGTTTTTGATCAACTTATAACTTGTAAAGTTATACTGTTATTACTGTATAAGTTATACTGTTATTACTGTATAAGATATACTGTTATTTGTAAAGACAACTTATAACTTTACAATCGAGTACCACTGTTAAAGTTTGTAAAAAAAAAGTCAGAGTTCAGCAGAAGTAGAACTTATTCTATTTATATAATATTTTTGTTTCGTAATTGTATGGAATCAAAGTCCACGCGTTGGCTGCAACTCTCTTCCAAACCAGTCAGTAGTCGAGCTGGATCTGTCCGAGAGACACACATTTTGTTACATGTAACAGCGTCACAGCGCCATTGGTGAATATTTTTCATCATTAGTTTTTCATCTCGTCAAGAGAAAACGGATCGTTGCACCCTGTGAACGATTCTTGTGGGGCCCCATCACGGCTCAGCACTCAAGTGTCTCTCAAGAGAATTTTTCCTCATACATCTACACACAGGATTCATAGCTACCAGCCATTCAAACTCAGAGCCAACAGCCGCTTCATCCATCAACTGCACCATCGTCCATCACTTTCCGTTTAGTTGTGAATATTTATTTCATATTGGATTGAAGTATGTAAGTGCCATACTTTTATAATTAACAAATAAACTATTGTGTTTCTGAACGATTTTCAATTTTATATTCAAATACAACAATTTTCCTGTTAGAGGGTTATTTAACCAGCACCTCTCAATTGGTGGGAGCTCTCTCGGGCGTAATACTCTCCCGCGGAGCATATCACAAACATATTTTGGTCCTCCGACCTGGATTTAATAAGCATCAAAATTCTTTGTTAAAAATAAAAATATTAATAACCCTTCGAGACCCAGATTAACTAACACTTGAAATATACATTTGGAAATTGTTTGCTATTGCATCAGCCAAATTAACTAATATAGGCTGGAATTATATTTAAATTTATATTTATTTATAAATTATATTCATAAGCATAATCATTAATCATTATCATTAATAAATATCATAGCTAAAGTGTCAGTGATTGGATACTCAGATAAAATTAAAGTGTTAATTAGTTTAATTCAAAAAAAATTGTAAAATTGTGTGATTTACTTTCGTATTTAATGTAGAATGGGTTTACATTTTAGGATTAATACTGAATATTGACCTAGTTAATACATAGTGAAGATTAAGACGCATACCTATTGACCTATTGAAATAACTTACTTTTTGCAGTTTTTGTTTTGGTTAGTTGATAGTTAAATGAACAGCAGTATTGTTTAATTTTTGTTTTGTTTAAAACTATTTTTTTTTTAGATTTTTCTTTAGTTAATTTACCTAGATAAACTCATTATGCATTTAAAAAAGGAATGAAATAATTACTAAATAAGAAAATCGATATTGTATAATGATATCGTATATTTTGTTTCATTGTCAGTCTGTTAAAGTGGCAAACCGATAACATTTTGTTTTGTAATATTTACAGTAAGTTAAAACTAATATTTCAGTTAAATCATACTGTATATATTATACAGCTATATAGTCATGTTCGTCAGAGAAATATAATAATCTCTGTGAAAATGTTTATTCATATGTACTGATGTTTGTCCATAGGTAAGTACTTCTGTGTTTTCTTTTTGGAACAGTAGGTGCCATTTGTGAGACAGAGCATTTATTCACTTCCGTTTCCTTTATTAGGCAGTGGAGTTGTTGACGGTTTGAGAGATTAATAATTTTTACTCACCAATAATAAGGTAATATTTAATCATACTACTCTCGTCTTTTTCTTTCTTTGAATTTTGACAGATATTTTCTCATCATTGTGTGTTCAGGTTTTTGTCAAATTCTTTGCATTCAAAGTTAATAATGCCTCCGAAAGGTGATGCTAGTAAGTCAGAGTTAAGATTAAGTGATCTAGAAGATGAAGTAAATGACTTGATCGATGATCTAAAAGAAACAAAAGCAGTAGGTCAGGCCTCTGTAAGTGACCCAAGTAACTTTCCCTTGCTTCAAGCGCGATTGTCGCGTATTGACGACACTTATAACAAATTTTTGAAACTTGTTAATGAAGCCATAAGACTTGCGTCATCTCTGGAAAGGGCCGAATGTGTAGAAAGATTAAGTACTTTAAGAATAAACACTCGAAGTGTTTACTATGAAGCCTTATCTTTTAACATAAGGGAAAATATTGATACTTCAAGTCCTATACCATTTGCTAATGTTTCAAATCCTTGTGAAACTCAACCTTTTATAAAGCTACCTCCCATAACTTTACCTACATTTTCAGGTGATATTACTACTTGGGCTTCCTTTAAAGATACCTTTATTTCCTTAATTCATTCAAATATCAGATTAAGTCCAATACAGCAATATCATTATCTCAAGTCTTCTTTGAAAGGTTCTGCCGCTCATGCAATTTCTTCCATTCCTGTTACTTCCCAGGATTATGCTCAGGCTTGGAATGCATTGACACTCCGTTATGATAGTAAACGTCTTCAAGCAACTAATTATTTGAATAAAGTATTCACCTTTAAACCTTTAACCAAAAGGAATTATCATGCTTTAGAGCAATTTTCTGAGGTTGTATTGGAAAGTGCTAATGCGTTTTTTAATTTAGATTTACCCGATGCTGCTGGAGTTATTATGTGGTCCTTGTCAATGAGATTACTTGATCTGAAGACTCGAGAACGTTTTGATCAGGAGTTCTCTGATCACTCATCAATTCCAACCTTTAAAGATTTCGCAGAATTTATTCATAAGGAGCGTGTTATGCTGCAGGCCCAATCGATGACAATGGCTACTGGGATAGCTTCATCAGTTCCCTCAGCTAAGTATGATAAAATTTCTAAACAAGTTTTAATGTCCACTGAAGGTTTCAATTCATCAAATAATTGTCGGTTATGTAAGGGCAATCATCGTTTGTATCAGCGCACAAAATTCTTATCCCTCACTCCTTATCAGCGTTTTGAACGCATTAAATGTTTGAAATTATGTTCTAACTGTTTACGTGCTCATAATTCTTCCAAATGTCCCGTTACTAAACGATGTAGAAATTGTAATAAGAACCATAATACCCTTTTACATTTCTCCTCTTCAAGGAGTGAATTGTCTACTATTAGTCAGCCTTCCAAACGAAACGTCTCCAAAACTCATGTTACTGAGTCGAATAAACAAACTAGAAGTGGAGTCACAATTAACTCGGGATCGTCTCCACCTCCTAAGGATAGATTGGAACATTCAAAACTACCCGCTACTTCAGAAAGTGAAAAGGGAGTTATCTTTTCCACTTCTGGTGCCCAAGAAATTAATGTTCTATTAGGCACAGCTATAGCGAATATCCAGATTAATGAGGAATTATTCCCAATTCGAGTCCTCATAGACTGTGGATCACAGAGGTCGTTCATAACTACGTCCTGTGCTAACGCATTAGGTTTACATTGTGTGACCAACCCACAAAAACTTAGTGGATTTGCCGATACGCCCATTAAGGGCGGAAAGTACCAAGTATCTTGTATCCTGACGCCAAGGAATTCATCTTTAGAATTAAGAACCAACGCTGTTATTGTACCGCATATAACGGAAAAATTACCGGTATTCCCTGTGCCCATTGATGTAAGGAAACATTTTGAAAATTATAAATTAGCAGATCCCTTCTTCTGGAAACCCGGAAAGATAGATTTTCTCCTTGGGGCAGATTTATTTAGCGAAATTCTTTTAGGAGAATCAATAATTTCCAAAAACGGATACCCTAATGCTATCAACACTATTTTCGGATGGTTTGTAGTAGGAAAAATGGGAATAAATTGTGAAGTTTCAAACCCCTCTATGACTTTAATGACCTTAAACCCTTCCACTGAGAAGGAACCATTAGATCATCTCATCCAGAAATTTTGGGAGATTGAATCTGTACCTTCGGTGTCTAGTCATAGTCCAGAAGAGATCCATTGTGAGGCGCATTTTGTTAAGAATCACTCTCGGGACGAAACTGGACGGTACATGATTAAATTACCATTCAAAGAGCCAACTTCTGTCCAATTGGGCGATTCATATAAATTGGCTGCACAACGATTCCGGAGGCTTGAGTACCGCTTAGATAAAGATCCCTCTCTAAAAGAGGAGTATTCCCAAATTATTCGTGACTACTTAAACTTAAATTACATAAATAAAACACTTCAAATGGGTAAATATTTTCTCCCACATCACTGTGTAAGGAAAGAAAGTACATCTACCAAAGTGCGAATTGTCTTTGATGCTTCCGCGTCAACAGAACTAGGCTCATTAAATGATAAACTTTTAGTAGGTCCCAAACTCCAATTAGATATTCAAAATGTAATATTAAACTTCAGACAATATCGTTTTGTAATTACGTCTGATATTTGTCAAATGTATTTACAAATTTTGGTGCATCCTGAGGATCGCCAATATTTACATTTTCTGTATAGGTTCAACAGTTCTGACTCTTTATCACAGTTTGAATTGAACCGTCTGCCTTTCGGATTGGGTTGCTCCCCCTTTTTAGCTATACGCACGTTACGACAATTAGTGTCTGACGAAGGTTCTCCTTATCCACTAGCATCTTATACTTTATTAAATGAAATCTATGTCGACGATATCCTTACGGGCGCTGATTCCTTTGAAGCCGCCATACAACTGCAAAAGGAGTTAGTACAATTACTGGAAAAGGGAGGGTTCACCTTAAAGAAATGGTCAAGTAATTCGAAAGAGTTAATGTCACATATCCTGCATGATGTTCTAGAGACTCCTATTTGCTTCGCGGATACGGATAATCCGTGTATTAAAGTACTGGGAATGAAATGGGACCCAATGCTAGATTGTATTGCTTATAATATTCGCCCTCATGAAGTTATACTAACTCAGCGAGGCATAATGTCCACTATAGCGCGAATGTATGACCCTCTGGGGTACCTCGCTCCTGTTATTTTTAAAGCCAAGTCTATGTTGCAAAAATTGTGGACTTTAAAGTTAGATTGGGATGAACCAGTCCCACAGATGATTGCAGAATCCTGGAACAAATTTTGTTCTGAATTACCCATACTAGGGGAATTGCGCATCCCTCGATGCGTTTTCTCATCGAAACAATGTCATGAATCTATTTTAGGATTTGCCGATGCCTCAGAGTTGGGATATGCAGCCTGCATTTATCTGCGTAACCAATATTGCTCAGGGTCTGTTGAAACAACACTTTTACTCGCCAAAACGCGGTTGGCCCCATTAAAACCTCTATCTGTACCCAGACTTGAACTGTGCGCTGCAGTTTTGTTAACACAAATGTTAGTAAGTATTCAAAGTTTTCTGAAACCATTGTCTATTGATTCCACGTTTCTATTCTCGGATTCTAGTATCGTGCTAAGCTGGATTCGCTTACCGCCTCATACATTGAAAACCTTTGTGGTGAATCGAGTAACGATTATATTGGAACACTCTGATGTAAAAAATTGGTACCATGTAGGATCTAATGATAATGCCGCAGATGTTGCGTCACGTGGGCTTTCCCCTGCGGCGCTCATTAATCAAAAGCTGTGGTGGCATGGGCCCCAGTGGTTAAACGATTCTTCCTCAACATGGCCTATCTCGAATCAATCCACTTTTCCTGTTCCCGAAATGAAATCGAAGGCAGTAACTTTAATTAACAAATCGTCTTCCTCGAGCTTTATTGAAATAATAGGAAGATTTTCGTCCTATACAAGATTACTTAGAACATTCGCTTACGTTTTGAGATTCGTGAACAAACTGAAAAGAGAATCAACCACTAGACAGATAGGAACGTTGGGATTAAATGAACTGCATAAAGCGAAATTGACCTTAATACAGGCTACTCAGAGGCATCATTTTCATTTGGAAGTGCCTCTAAATAACTCCAAGAATTCGTCTCTACACTCTTTGTCCCCATTTATAGATTCATGGGGAATTGTCAGGGTGGGCGGAAGGTTAACTAATAGTCCCTTAAAATACGAGGCTAAATTTCCAATATTACTTCCTTATAAATCTCACTTCTCGGAACTCTTAGTCGATTACTATCATAAATGTTATTTACACGCGGGTCCTCAACTCTTGTATTCATTAATTCAACGAAGTTATTGGATTATATCCGGTCGCCGGTTAATAAAATCTCGTATACGTCAGTGTGCAACTTGCTCCAAATTCTGCAAGAAGGCTATCACTCCATACATGAGTGACCTTCCACGAACAAGATTCGAGCAGGGCAGATGTTTCATAAACACAGGCATAGACTTCGCCGGTCCATTCATGACCAAAGAGACCAAACGGCGCAACCCGACGTTGTTAAAATCCTATCTTGCCTTATTTGTCTGTTTGAGCACAAAGGCTGTTCATCTTGAAATCGTTTCTCAATTGTCAACGGATGCGTTTTTGGCAAGTTTAGACAGATTCATTGCTAGGCGAGGACTGCCGTCGAAGATCCTCTCTGATCATGGCACAAATTTTATCGGGGCTGAGAGGTATCTAAGGAATTTGTACACATGGCTTAGAACCGAGGAAGTTCAGACATCTATCAAGAACCATCTTAATAACCAGCAAGTACATTGGGAATTTATCCCACCAGCAACTCCTCACTTTGGAGGAATCTGGGAAGCAGGTGTTAAATCCTTTAAGCATCACTGTATCGGGTGCTAAATGGGCGATCTTTTACTTTTGAAGAACTGGTGACACTATCTACTCGTATAGAAGCCATTTTAAATTCACGCCCTCTTTATCCACTTTCCAATGCACCTCATGAATATGATGTTTTGACTCCAGGACATTTTTTGATTGGGGCTCCAATGGTGTCCTTGCCAGAGCATAATTTCCGAGAAACTCCTATTCATCGTTTATCCCGGTGGCAATTCTTGCAACAATGCATTCAACACATATGGTCACGTTGGCGGAGAGACTATCTAAATTCCCTTCAACAACGGGTTAAGTGGAAGGAACAACTAGAGAATATACAGGTTGATACTTTGGTATTATTGAAGGAACCTAAGGCTTCTCCACTTCAATGGCCTACTGGCCGAATTATCGAAACTTATCCGGGAATTGACGGAGTGACCCGGGTTGTTAAACTTAGGGCTCCAAATGGAGAATATGTTAGGCCAGTCACACAACTGGCACCTCTGCTTCCAACTTAATGCAACCTGAATCTGTATGGTTATTCTGCACAACTTACATTGGATTCATTTTTATAGTTTAGCCGGATTTTTTCTACTAAAAAATGGTGGGCGGTATGTTAAAGTTTGTAAAAAAAAAGTCAGAGTTCAGCAGAAGTAGAACTTATTCTATTTATATAATATTTTTGTTTCGTAATTGTATGGAATCAAAGTCCACGCGCTGGCTGCAACTCTCTTCCAAACCAGTCAGTAGTCGAGCTGGATCTGTCCGAGAGACACACATTTTGTTACATGTAACAGCGTCACAGCGCCATTGGTGAATATTTTTCATCATTAGTTTTTCATCTCGTCAAGAGAAAACGGATCGTTGCACCCTGTGAACGATTCTTGTGGGGCCCCATCACGGCTCAGCACTCAAGTGTCTCTCAAGAGAATTTTTCCTCATACATCTACACACAGGATTCATAGCTACCAGCCATTCAAACTCAGAGCCAACAGCCGCTTCATCCATCAACTGCACCATCGTCCATCACTTTCCGTTTAGTTGTGAATATTTATTTCATATTGGATTGAAGTATGTAAGTGCCATACTTTTATAATTAACAAATAAACTATTGTGTTTCTGAACGATTTTCAATTTTATATTCAAATACAACAATTTTCCTGTTAGAGGGTTATTTAACCAGCACCTCTCAATTGGTGGGAGCTCTCTCGGGCGTAATACTCTCCCGCGGAGCATATCACAAACAACCACAATAGAACTTAAACGAAATATTAAATTCCGTTAAATTTCGATAACAAATTTCAAGTTTTTTCACACACATACACACACACACACACACACACATTTTGTTTAGAGGTGCCATTTTGCAGTTTTTCCAGAAATCTTCAAAAAGAGTTTTCTTGGAAAAAAGTTTCAAATAGATTTGTGAGATTGGGCAGAAGAAAAAACTTAAAGGAAAAACTAATTCATTGGAAAATAAGCATGAAAAAGTTGAAAAAATCGGAAATCGCATCTTCAGACGCTGGATTTAATGGAAACCTATCATTTATACCTCGAAACCTTTAATTTTATTAAACCTCTAATTTATGGAAACTTTTATTTGATTTTTTATTTTTTAAATATTTTGTTCGCACACATACACAAACACACACACAGAGTTCATGGAATACTTAATAAACAGTTTTCTAATGAGCCAACTAGGTCTCAAGTCATCAAGAAGTCTTAGCCAAGAAGCTTTTACGAAGAAGTCTTTAATATTACTTAAGCTCTTTGTTAAAACCAAGTAACCATTGTTGAATAAAAATTGTTGAATAACAGTAGAAGTAATACATGTCTCTCTTTAACATCACATCTATCTTTCAATTAATACAATCGCCAGTTGATGTTCATCACTTAATAACTGCGGACAGCTGTTCACAGACCTTCCCCCAAAAAAACTAACCATCTGATAATTCTAGGCTCTTAAGAGGCCCATGGTCCACATGATTTAGTTTTATCTGAGTGGTTGGGTTCGCTACAGTAGAAGTTTGCTGGATGATATCGGATATTTTTTCCCCATGTCGTTTTGTGTTCAACGGGAGATTTGGGGTTTCGACGAGGTATTTGCCCACAAAATCAGGATGTCTCAAATTTTTTTTTTTATTTACATACATACTCTGTTATAGCCATAGGCATACTGAGGGGTTGACCAAAAATATATACAAATTGAAATTCATAAAACTAAATTATATTATCTAACTGAATTTAACTTATTATAATACTTACTTATTATAATCTGATAGAATATATATATAATTGAATCTGAAGAATATATAATCTGATAGAATAATTAAATTAAAGATAAAGAGAATGAGATAAAAAAATAATAATAATAATAATAATAATAATAAAATAGATGAGTATCTATTAGTAAATTAAATTAACAAATTTCTCAATTTAAGTACATGTATACAGAATAAATAGATATTATTTAATTTATCTAATTCACCTTTCAGTAAATAAAGAAATTTATCGTTACAGCTGTGAAATGATGATATATATTTGTTTAAGTACTTTTCTCTCTTAAAGATACAAATCCCGGACAGCCAAGTATAAAATATATCAAATCGTCTGAATTATTTAATGAACAAAACTTGCAGAAATTATCAGAAATAAAAGTATACTTCTTTCCATTTATATAGACAATACCTTTGTTTTTTTGTAAGCTAATCGTAGCTGCACTATCAATCTTAATTTATTGATATGTAAGTGATAACAAAGATAGATTTCTCTTACATTAAAATTACAAAGATTTCTATAAATTACATTATATCGGCTGTTCAATTCAGAGGATGTCTGAAATTGTGAGTGTAAAATTTGATATTGCCTCGTGCAGTCTGTGACATTACATACACACACAATTTACACAATTGAGAGGCAGAGTGTGAGAAGGAGTAGTAACACACATGCATACATACATACGTACTTATAACTAACATATACATAAAGACCAATCGCTAAAAACAACTTTTTCACACTCAGGGACTTCAAAACATGTATTTTCTTGTAAAAAGCCAATTTTAAAAATCCGACACGATTGCAATACTTGCTCTTGCAGCAGTAAGAAAAAGTAAAAGCGAGAAAGTCTAAAGAAGCTGAGATTTGGTGAATACCATTCGCTGCTATTTGGTGCAGTAGAAATTGGTAATAGTAAAGTAAAGTAAAGTAATGCCTATTTTATCAGGCGGGCTTAACGTCCAACTACCAAATTAGGTGTCGTGGACGGGGGCGGAAGCACCTACTTTACTATTAACATTTTTTAAACAAATATAAAATTTAACAGTTATACGCTGGACTCGAACTGGGGTCCTCCCACTTACAAATCCATGCTCATAACCACTACACCAACACCCGCCCCAATTGTAATAGATTTCACTCTTAAAACAATAATTTTCTTAAAACCTATTAATAAAAAAAAAAACACTTTTATTCCTGTTGCAGAATTCAGAATCAATTCTTTGCTTTGCAATATTCAATCAGAAGGACTTGTTTTAAATATATTAACACATAATATATAACTTTAGATTGTGTGTATATTATATAAGGACAAATTAGTTTTCCAATTAATGGCTATACCAATTACTGCATCCTAGTGAATTTCTCTCTGCATGATTAATTCATTGTCGGAAACATTTGCGGTAGAGAATTACATGATCCTGAGGTGGATGAATGTTGCAATGGTTAGGGATCCATAGAAGCAGCAACAACAGTTGTTATAGTAGTAGTAGTAGTAGTAGTAGTAGTAGTAGTAAGTACTGTTGGTAGGTTCGTCCTGAGGACGTACACAGGGGTTAAGGCT
>JAAEAF010009396.1:0-23525 GCA_011037195.1 Triatoma infestans
TGTGCTGGTTACTTAATAGCTAGACAAATTTCTATTTTCTACTTTGTTTCAGGTAAATTATATTTAATTTAATAACAATAAAAAAAGGTGTAAATTTTAATTGATCCACCGTCTCTTACTACTTTTATCTTACTGTTGCATGAGAATGGATTACGATCGTGTCAATCTCATGGTAGTTGAGTTTTTATTGAAAATGTAAGGTGCATTTTTCCCTAATTACATTTTCTATGCACATATGCAATTTTCAGATATATATGCAATTTGGGTAATATCCCTTTAAATAAAAAAATTAAGCAAAACTATTTATATTACAGTAAGAGGAAGTCACGCGAGGGTTTTATACAGTAAGAATCTCATAAAAAAACATTAACATAATTATTCTACTGAGGCCTTAATACCGGCCCCCCCCCTCCTATCTTCCTAAATAATATAAAAAAAATATCACTTGGGAGATATATAATTTCTCTTAATAAGGAGGCCCTTACCACAGTAATAATTGAACATATAGTGATAGGGCATACAAATTTTTCCATTCTAAGATAGCCCCTGAAGAAGACAAACAATGTTTGTCGAAACGTCGGGTTACTAATAAAAAAAAACACTTAAAAAATTTTTTTTTGGTGTTTTCTTATGATTATACCCTCTGGCCCCGATCAGCCAACCAACAGATACTTCTGGTGAATAATTATTCTTGCAATGTTTAAAGAAAATCTTCTTTAAAGCTAGTTTTCGAATATTTTCTGTCTTTATCATTCAATAATTGAAAAGTCACCACTCACTACTTCGCAGTTGATGGACTTCTTTTTTGACTGAAACTTTTGTGTATCCGGATCTCCCTCTTCCTGGGGGGTAATACTGTGTCGAAAAATGTCTCAGTTCCAAACTGTAATTTTCCCATTTTATTTTTTAAACGCAACTTACTCTTATAATATAAAATTAGACGCAATTTTCAAAAGAAAAGAACGTTAGTAAGAGTGGAAAATAAAACAAAAGAAGCAGAAGCAGAAGTAGAAGAATGAAGAAAGATTTAAAAGCAAAATAATTAACTACTTTTTTAAAGAAATCTTCTAATTAAAAACAGCTGATAAACGTATTTTACAAAAAGCAGTTACAGAAAGTTCCTTTGCTTTGTGAGAAATTTCTCTTTTTTTTTTTTCTTAAAGTAATTTAAAATGCTTCTGTTCTTTTTTTTATTTTTATTTTTTTTTTATTATATAATGTCCAAAATAACTGTGGCTTTCTAAAAGTAGAAATACTTAAATGAAGTGAATTAGTGCATGTTTCCGTTCTTTCTTTTTTAATATTTAATTACACTTCACAATTTAAATAGAAATGGTTTGAAGTGTTTCTAATGAGAACTTCAAAAATGGAAATGGCTTTTATAAAAGCTACAATTTCTACTCAATCTTTCTTTATTTATAAAAAAGCTTTAAGCTTTGTATGTACTAAGTACAAAATCGCAGATAAAAATAGATAAATGACGTAGTAGACGAAGTAGAACGAAATATTTTATATAATTCTAAAATTTTCTCTTAAGAGATATTTTTTTTGTTACATTCATTGGACTACACTCGACAATTTTACCAGAAAATAATGGTAAATTGATAGAAGAGTTACAAAATTGATATAAAGAATGACAACTTTGGAAAAATGTCTTAATATAAATATAGAGATGGTAGAAGGACACTTTGGTATAGTGGTTATGAGCATGGACTTGTAATTTGAAGGTTGCCAGTTCGAGTCTCGCGTATAAACTACTAAGTTTTTTATATTTATTTAAAAAATGTTAATGATACAGTAGGTGTTTCCGCCTCCGTCCACAATAAGTTGATTTGGTAGTTGGACGTTAAACCATCCTGAAAAAAATAGGCATTACTAAAAAAAAAAAAAAAAAAAAAAAAAACATCTGGTGTGAAACACTCACACAACTCTTTCTCTTACTCCAGTTTTCAAAAAGTTAAGTGTACTACATTTAATAAAATTCGTCGGAGTTCGTCGAAAACTGAAAAAACTATTCAGTAAAAGCTCACTTCCGGTTTACTAATTTTCTTGAAACTCGGAATTTTTGCCATCTATTTATTTCTAATGAATTTTGTTCGGATGATAGAATTGTATGAATCAACTATGGTTAGCACTTTAGAGAAAAACATAACCCCACATCTCCCTCAAAAATCCCCTTAAATGACATTATCAGGAGAAATGTTATAAATAAAAGTTATTGATCTTTGTATGTGTACTTTATATAGGTTGTTTCAAGAAAATCGTGTGAGCCATTTTTGAGAAAAGCGGGAAAAAGTGAAAAAAATTATTTAGTAAAGTAGTAAAGTAAAACGCACTTCCGATCATCCAATTTTTTTCAAGCTCGGAATTTCAACAACATATTTCATTCTAATTAACATTATTTAAATGACAGAATTGTCTAATCAACTGAAATAGCACTTTAGAGGAAAACTAACCCCGCCTCTCCCCTAAAACTGTCCTTAAATGAATTTATCTGGAAAAATGTTTCAAATAAAAGTTGTAGCTCTTTGTATGTGCAGTTGATATATCAAGTTTGAAGAAAATCGTCGGAGCCATTTTTGAGAAAATCGCAAAACAGTAAAAAAAAAAAAAAAACTAACTAGTAAAGTGGTACTTCCGGTTGAGGAATTTTGAAAGATGACCCATGGTGATACCTAAATGGAATATCAAGTTTGAAGTTTCTACGATTTTTCGGTTTTAGCTATGCTGTTCACATACATACATACACTCACACACACAGACCATTTTCTAAAAACTACTTTTTTGAAGTCAACGGACCACGAAACGGATATATCCGGTGAAAACGCGATATCGAGAATTTGGCACGATTACTATACTTTCTCTTGCTAGGAGTAAGAGAAAGTAAAAAAAAAAGAAAAAAAAAAGAGCATTCCAAGTTTAAAGGAAATCTTAGTCTTTTTCGAGATAATTTTCGAAACCTATTCTGTAAAGCTGTGCACTCCCGTCAATCGATTTTCTTCAAATTTGGAATTCAAACAATGTTTGAAGAAGCATACATTGAATTGTAGTAATAGTTTAGAGGAAATCTATTAAGTGATAAATGCCCACAATCTACAAAAAGAAATCACTTTTCCCGCGTAAATGTTGCAAATAAAAGTAAAGGGTAGACAGTATGCCAAGTTTAAGGGAAATCGCGGAAAACTGAAAAAAGAAGTATTACTTTCACTTACTCCTAGCAAGAGGTATTGTAATCGTGCCAAATTTTTGCTTTCGAGTTTTCACCGGAAATATCCGTTTTGAGGTCCCTTGAGTCTAAAAAAGTGTTTTTTTGCAAATGGTCTGTGTGTATGTGTGTGTGTGTTGTGTGTGTATTTGAACAGCATAGCTCAAAAACGAAAAACCGTATCTGCCAAAATTCCTCAACCGGATGTAACACTTTACTAGTTGTTTTTTTTTAAGTTTTTTGCGTTTGTCTCAAAAATGGCTACGACTATTTTCTTCAAACTTGATATATCAACTACACATACAAAGGGGTACAATTTTATTTGAAACATTTCTCTGGGAAAATTCATTTAAGGGCAGTTATGGGGGAGTTGTGGAGTTAGGTTTTCATCTAAAGTGCTATTTCAGTTTATTAGACCATTCTGCCATCTGAATAATATTAATTAGAATTGGATATGTTGTTGAAATTCCAAGTTTGAAAAAATCGGATAACCAGAAGTACGTTTACTTTACCACTTTACTAAATGATTTTTCCACTTTTTCGTAATTTTCTCAAAAATGGCTCCGCCGATTTTCTTGAAACTTCATATCTAAACTAAACGTACAAAGATCTACAACTTTTATTGAAAACATTTCTCTGGGAAAATTCATTTAAGGGGAGAGGGGCAGGGTTATGTTTTTCTCTAAAGAGCTATTGTAGTTGATTATACAGTTCTATCATCCAAAGAAAATTAATTAGAAATAACTGGGTGCCCAAAATTCCGAGTTTGAAAGAGATTAGTAAACCAGAAGTGCGCTTTTACTGTACAGTTTTTTCAGTTTTCGACGAATTTTATTAAATTTGTTACACAAACTATAAAATTTGTCAATTATAATTTTGAGAACTTCAGTAAGAGAAAGTTGTGTGAGTGTTTCATTTCAGATTAATTTTTTTCAACTGCGAGGTTATTTGAATGTTTATATAATTGTTATAAATGAATATTTCCAACTTTGAAACTATTTTGTATTTAAGATTTTTATTTCTTATCTTAATTAAACAATCTATGTCTTTTAAGCATAACGGTTACATAATGGCTATAGAACAAAATTTATATAGACGATATCAACAAAAAATAATGAAGGGATATTTTATTTCTAACAAGTAAAGATAAAAAGCTATAGAGAGCGCGTGTATAGTAAGCAGACCTTGGGCGTTTAGTGGCGGTTAGGGATGAGGCCGGCTGTGGTTCCGCCATCATATCAACCGCTATAATATTAAGGAAGTGGCCAACATATGTCCTCTTTGTCATTTGATATATGATGTTGTGTGAAATTTGACAGGAACATTTGTCCTATGTAAATTGTGACAGCTCTAATATCTTCTTCCTTTAATATATGTATTATCATCACTGGTATTATTACATAATGTAATAATACAAGAAAGGCATCTAACGATGTGTGAGGGGACTTCTTTTTATTGTTACAATAATTCTAATCGAATATAGATTCATTATTACGATTGCTATGTATTGACTGTAAATATACCTAATGTGTGAATATTGGGAATATAAAGTGACAATTGAAAAGAAATTTGCTTAGATTAAGTGTTTTTTCACTTTTCTCAAAAATGGCTCCAACGATATTCCATAAACCTGGTACATCTACTATACATACAAACACCTACAGCTTTGATTACAAACTTTTGTTTGGAAAAATTATTTAAGGGCACTTTTTGGGGGGTTTCCCTGTAAGTAAGTAAGTAAAGTAAAAGTAAGTAAAGTAATGCCTAATTTTTCAGGCGGGCTTAATGTCCAACTACCAAATTAGGTGTCGCGGACGGGGGCGGAAACACCTACTTTACTATTAACATTTTTTAAACAAATATAAAATTTAGCAGTTATACGCTGGACTCGAACTGGGGTCGTCTCACTTACAAGTCCGTGCTCATAACCACTACACCAACACCCGCCCCGGGTTTCCCTGTATTTCATAGGGTAAAGCTAGGAGAGATGACACACATTTCAAATTTATGCCCTGTATCAAAATATAGGAGATATATTAAAGCGGTAATGCTTATAATACATACGTCAACTACTATTATCTATTAAAAAAAATGTTATTTTCAAAATAAAGACATTCTCATTTATTCCAGAAACAAAATACTAATACACTATACATTTGGACGTCTCTTCTAGTAAGGTAGGAGACCTCTCCTCTGTGAAGGTAACATGGCTGATCGACATGAAACTTGGTAAACACTATGTCTACAAGTCCAACTTTAACGACAGCTGGAAATCTTTCATTTCAATTGCAATTAATATAGTATATAAAAAAGAAAAAAAATTTACTAAGCGTTATGAAAATTCAGGTATTCACCAGGTAGGTATAGCTGATGCGTATAAATGTTCGTAGAACACAGAAGAACACACAAACTAACTGAAGAATTTTGCAATACGTTCGCTTCTGATCTCTCTACTCCTGGACTAACTTCCATGACGCCAGGTGGTGGCAAACAAGAGAAGCAAAGCCTGCGTCTTCTCTCCTACACCCCTCATCTCTCCTAGCTTTACCCTGTATTTATTGCAATTGAAATGAAAGATTTCCAAGCTGTCGTTATAGTTGGACTAGGAGACTTTGTGTTGACCAAGTTTCATGTGGATCAGCCATATTTCTTTCAAGAAGAGAGAGAGGTCTCCTACCCATAGAAGACCTTTGTCTATCAACGCACCATAGTACGTGGCCAAATGTAGTGTATTTGTATTTTGTTTCTGGAATAAATTGAGAATGTTTTTATTTTGAAAAATAACCATTTTTTTGTTGATAATAGTAGTTGATCTAGGTTTTACAAGAATTACCTCTTTAATATATCTCCTATATTTTAATACAAGGCATAACTTTGAAATGTGCATCATCTCTCCTAGCTTTATCGTAATTCTATCATCTAAATAAAATTAATTAAAATTAAATATGTTTTGACGAAATTCCGAAGTTTTTTAAGAAAATCGGATGACCAAAAGAATGGCGTTTTTAATGAAAAGTAATTTTTCCAGTTTTTTGTTGTTGATATTTTCTCTAAAACAGCACCAACGACTTTGTTTAAAACTTAAGAATGTGAAACTATAAATACAGAAAGCTTATTTTGTGGTTTTCTCCATAAAAATACCGACGAATTTCATTTAAATTTAATGCACTAACTGTGAATATAACGATCTATCAATTTTATTTGAAACTTTGTTCTGAGAAATTTATTTAAAGAAGTTTTGGAGGGGTGGGAGGAAGGAAGTAATGCTTTCCACAAAAAAAAAGTCATATTATTAAGATATCGATTCTTCAATTGATATAAAACTGAAGAAAATACATTTACTAACAACTATAAGTTTGAAGAAAATTTATTACTTAAATCTGGGTAAACTGCAAGTAAGAGAAAGTACGTGAACGTCTTAAAGGATTCTATATAATTTCAGATAACTTTTGCCAAGATCAAAGTATTCAGCACAAACAAAGGAACAATACAAGTTATTCCATTTTTATTTTCAATACAAACGTTTGCGATATATATTCACAGATATTTTATATAATATCCAAAATGTATTTGGCTAAAATTTTTCTATCTGTATTCTATGTAATTTTCCAAAAGTTTTAGAAATTTGTCTATTTATTTTTTTTTCTGTTTTCTACTATTATTAAAATTTCTTTTTCGCCAACAGATAATATTTTTTTGTTTTTCAAATTTATATTAGATGGAAGCTTGTTTATTTATTTATTTACTTATTATTTTGTTTTATATAAGTATATATAAAAACAAACATAAGAAAACAATATCAGAATACAGTTTCCTAATATGGGAAAACAAAAATTCCCTTAGAAAGTTGTCTGTTTGTATGAATGAGATGGAGATACCTTTTTTATTATTTGCTTTCTACAACTGTTTTTCTATCTAAACAAGATGAAGGTTGTTTTGACATTCCCCAAGGCTGATACCGAATTCTAAATATAAACATATACAATATCTATTTCTTTGTGTTTCACTGCCACAAATAGTTCTTTTTGTATTTTTTTTTAATTTATTTTCATTCAATCCAATTCTTTTCTTTGTCGATTCCTATTGTCTCATACAATATGGAAGGGGAAGTATTGTGATGCTGTCAAGTGTTCAAAATGAAAAATTTTATCGGAAATATATATATTTTTGAGATTCTGTGAGAATAAAGAAAAGTGTTGGTGTTAAACGATCACTTTTTTTTTCTATTTTTACTTTTTCTTTCTCTTAGTAAGAGGAAGTTTTTCTCTGTTGTAATCGTGCCAAATTTCCAATATCGAGTTTTCGCAGGAAATTTCCGTTTTAAGGTTCCCTGAGTCCAAAAAAGTGGTTTTTAGCAAATGGTCTGTGTGTGTGTGAACAGCATAGCTCAAAATAGAGAAATCGTACAAAGTTGAAAGTTGTAACGTTTAGATATCACCATGGGATCTGACAGTACGTTATCTGTCAAAATTCCTCAACCGGAAATACCACATTACTAGTTTTTTGTTTTTTTGTTTTTACTTTTTTGCGATTTACTCAAAAATGGCTCCATCGGTTTTCTTGAAACTTCGTATATCTATTACACATATAAAGTGCTACAACTTTTATTTTGAACATTTCTCCGGGAAAATTCATTTAAGTGAACTTTTGGGGATGGGGTGGAGTTACGGTTTCCTCTAAAATGCTATTTCAGTTTATTAGACAATTCTGACATCTAAATCATGTGAATTAGAATTAAATATGTTGATGAAATTCCGAGTTTGAAAAAATCAGATGATCGGAAGTGCGTTTAGTTTACCATTTTACTAAATGATTTTTTTCACTTTTTCGCGATTTTCTTGAAACATCCTGTATAAAATAAACATACAAAGATCTACAACTTTTATTTAAGAATATTTTTTGGGGAAAATTCATTTAAAGTCACTTTTAGGGGAGGGATGGGGTTATGTTTTTCTCTAAGTGCTATTATAGTTGATTATACAATTCTATCATCCAAAGAAAATTAATTAGAAATAAATAGATGGGCAAAATTCCGAGTTTCAAGGAAATTAGTAAATAGGAAGTGCGCTTTTACTGAACACTTTTTTCAGTTTTCGACGAATTTTATTTAGTACACTAACTAAAAAATTATGTCAATTATAATTTTGAGAACTAGTGTAAGAGAATGTTGTGTGAGTGTTTCACATCAAATTTTTTTACTTCTTTTAATCAGTTTAATTTCGGCCTCATGTGGATTACAGCCAAGAAAATGTCAAGAAATAGAAAACAATGGCGAACTTTTTGCAGTCCACTATCAGGGTCTTCTACCTACACTCATGGCTAGAAGAGGACTCTCATTATGTAAGTGAAACATCACACTACATTCTGTTAATACAGTTTAATACAGTTTTGTAGACAAAGTTTCTTTGAAACTTGTTATATTCACAAACGTTTAAATGGGATTGCCATAAAAATAATAGTGGATGGGTTTATCATGTAGGTATATTATGAGTGTAACTAGTCTGGGAGCGGCTTTCTCTCTTGTAACCGCAGCTTTAAATTTTAACCTAATTAACGGTTATTTGAATTAATCCAATTGGAAATTTTTTTTTCCAAATAAATGTTATGTGTTATAGAGTGATCCAATTATTCTATTTCCAATGTTTTACCAGGATTGATTTAAGGGATACTTTGGGAGGGGCCCTTAGTTTCTAACCCTCAATACAAGTTCTTTTTGGGAGAGCTTGATAGTGTAATAGGATCCGAAGAGTGTGTGTGAGAGAGAGAGAGAGAGAGAGAGAGAGAGAGAGACAGGATCACTCTTCTAGTTTAGGCCAGACTAGAGTGGGAGGAATTGTTTAAATACAGCTGTGCCAGCCATAAGAGGGAGCCTACCGACAATCTTGCAGCACAATTCATACAGCAGTCACAACGCGTCATCAACCTTTCTCTTTACCTCTCACTACTATTTTATATATTTTAGTGTAAAGTCCAGGCAGTTTGTGCTACTTTTCTATTATTCAATGTTCAGCTTTACTTCTAGTTAATTTATCTATCTAACTCTACTTCTCTCCTTCTCAAACCTATTATAATAGAAACTTTGCTTGATGATGTACAATTTACATTCAGGTGGTTTCTAGGTCCTACAGAAATGAAAGGAAACAAGGAAATTATAAGCTTCCATATTTCAGCCATATTTATGGTCTAATGTTAATGGGAACTATATGTTTAGTAAATGTTCCATTTTTTTTTTTTTGGAAAATCTGTTAATTATAATTGTAATAATTGCATCAAAGAAAAGGAAGAGTTTCAGCGCAAATCCTGCGTTACCAATGGAATAACTGGACCCAAAAGTTAACCCAATGAATAAAACAAGTCAGATCTATTACGCTAGGACCTCATTTTCAATTTAATTCATCCATATACACAGGTGCCTTAGTAAGGTCGCACCTAAATCTACGAATCGCACAATAACCTTTAGCAAAAATAGTTTAAGCTCTTCTATAGTCAACGTCCGTCAACGACGGAAATATTTTAAACCGGATATCCTTATATTTCAAAAAAGAAAACTCTGATTTTCTCTCATTCCTCTATATATAGAAGAAATTTCATTATATTTTAAAATTTTGTTCATTTATCTTAACATAAATTTACAGCTAGTGGGGGGGGGGGGTGTCAACTTACCAACAGAGGCAGTAGAGAATGGATTTCATTGTAGAGAGCGCCAATAATATTGAACAATTATATTTGGATTTTAAAGCCTCAGATTCCGCCTATGAATATTTTTCCAGGAAAATGTATCAGATAAAAGTGATAGTCATTTCTGTGTGCAAATAGTATACGAAGTTTAAAAGAAAAACGTTTGGAGCTGTTTATGAGAAAATGGAACAGAACACAATGTATAAGCTGAATTTGCTTTGTCAAGTCTGTGTTATCACACTCATTTTTGACAAAAAAACATCCTGATGATGGGCGAACGGAATGCCTGAAACCGGTCGATGAGCACAAAAAGAAGTCCGGCTATCATGGAAAATAAGGAAGAAATGAAAGAAAATAATAGTTTTGAAAAATAGTTTAGAATATTTTATAGTTTGAAAAATAGAATTTTGTTAATATTTTAAATGTATCTTAGTGCAGTGAAAAGAGTCACGTCCTATAATTTAAGGTCATTGCTATAAAGAGACAAAGGCACAAGAATCCGTAAAATTAATACAATGCCACTTGGCCAACTGTTTTGTAAGAAAAGGCATTCTTTCGGATATTCTGTATTCTGCTTTCAAACAAGAATAGTTTGTTGTAGACACCGAAGCAGAACACTTGTTTTTCGCTCTCTTAGCATCAGTGCATATTAATAAGTTAATAACTTCCTTGCAAATAACTTGTAGTTATTATTTTAATAGAATATATTTATTGTTAGCAGTGGTGACTACTTTCTTATTTCTGATACTTCACTCTTTTAAACATATATACTTACAAGCCCTTTTACAAAACCTCTCACAACACGCCACAAGCCACCACTACACTACAACACATCACACCAATAACATTTCATTATATGTGTTTACAATTGTATATATAATTGACTTTATCGGAAAGCCGAATCTCTAGCATTTTTTTTTTTTGTTGTTGAGAAAGTGCTGATGAGAAATGTTTCTGCGAACTTTCGCAACTAGCTCCAATAAATAACTTTTAGTTTTATCCTTGAGTATTTAGTGAAAAATTAAGATTTGATATTGAATATTACGGAGTACTTGTAGGAATTTTATATATTAAAATTCAAGAGATTGTATGTTACCAGTGAAATTAATAAAATTCCTCTAATTAATAAAACTGTTAATTAAACAGGGAAAGGAATAGCTAAGTGGTTAGCGTACTGGACTCCCACGCGGAGGACCCCTGGGTTCGTGTCCAGCTAGGCTACCCTTAAATTTTTTCTTCCTAGGAGCCTCTACAGCTCACTGACCGGTGATGGACAGTGCTGTCTGTAACGAGAGCACACTGTCCGGAGGCCGGCAGTGCACTGAGGAGAAGCCTCCGGGCGCCAATAATCATAGATATTGACGCGCCTTAAATTAAAAAAAAAAAAAAAAATTAAACCAGAATTCAGACATCATATCCTCAGCTGTAGACTAAAAATTTAATTAAATGGAGGAAATTAAATTTATTACATGAAATTTACTTACCAGATTTGAACTCGTAAATAGCAATGAAATTTGTTGACTTACCTGGAACAAAAGAAAAACATAAACGAAATGTTAGAACACTTATTTGTTAATAATAACAGTAAGGCCGGGCGAAAGTTGAGTACAGTGTGACGTGCGGTGACGCAGCGTTAAGTGAGCTGCGTGGTTAAAGTGAACTGCGTCCCGGGGTTGTGCGAAAGATGAAACGCAGTTTATCGCACACCCGTCACGCAGTACTACTTGATAGATTCCTCCAGCATAGTTTGCTATAATTATTAATGTATTCATATTTGCTTAATTTATTAGACTCGGAATCTGATTCTGATTTTGTTGAGGAAGAAATAGAGTATGCAACTATATTTAAAAAAAATTTGCCAAAAAGTGATTACTTAAAAAAAAGAAAGACTCACGGAGAAAGAACTTTCTGATGAAAAGTATAAAAATTATTATCGAGTGACCCGTGCACAGTTTGCAGAAATTCATGGATTTATTAAAGAAGACATAGAATGTGAAGGATGCAATGCTTCAAAGCCCATCGGAACGGAAGAAAAACTGGCCATATGAACGAAAAGTCACGATGGTTTTGTGCTTAGACCGCAGGCTATCGCAGGCTCACGGCGTACTAACACTGCGCCACCTCACGCTGCGTCCAAATATTCGCTGTTGTATAGATTTCTGTTGATTACAGAAATCTGCGGTGAGTCACCCTGCGCCACCTCACTTAACTGCGTCTCAACTTTCGCTCGGCCTAAGAGTAATAATTTATAATTTATTGTATAATATAGTTTTTAATAGGACGTAAACATTGCGGTGGAGAAGATCTGCCATAGTCGGAGGAGGATTCCTTGTAAAAAATATGTCAATCTTAACTCTACTACTAGCTATGAACAGAATAACTATTGAAATGTGACAGTATGTGTTGTTTAGGTTACAATACTTGTATGGAGCCGCATCTTTGTGAAATTATAGAAATAATAATTATTCTACTTGTTTTACCACTTGGTAATTCGTAAGATTATGTTATGCGAACTTTCACAACGATTTTTTTTCTTCAATGATTCAATATTAAAGTAAGTACTTATGATAAAAAAAAAGAAGTTACTTCAGTAAACTGAATTATTTGAATTAAGTTACAATTAATTAACGTGCATAGATAAAATTTTAATAAATAATTTAAAAAAAATAGAACAGGAAAATATACAAAAATCTGTTTGATGAAAAACAAATATTGTGGTTTAATATCGACCTAGTTTGGGAAAATCTATTATGGTCGGTCCTAGCACAAAGGACTTGTGAAAATCGATTAAATTTTATCCACTGACTTTACCCACGGCCAGATAGGGGGGAAGCATATCCTCCACTAACCTGCCAAGAGTGTACCTAGTTAACAAAGCTTTTTCTATTGAGTTCTAGATCCTGGTCTAAGTAGAGGAGAAGGTGGGTGTACAGTGCAAGTGGCTCCATCATGTCCCACTTTCTGCTCGTCATCGCCTCCATCCACACTTGCACTTCTTTGCCGCCCCTTTAAGTCACTCTGTCTCTCTCTCTCTTTCCCTACTGACAAAACTGCTTCTATTCATTGCATCACTACATCATCTCCCCCCCACTTTGCCTTTCATCCTCTACTGCCAGGGTCGTTCACAGTTACATCTTCAGCATTACAAAGTATGCACGAGTAGGGCTTTTATATTGCAACAGAAGTATGGTCAAGTGTGTCTTACTTTCTTTTTTATTGTACTTTGCACTTAATTCTTTTTTTAAAAGTGTCTCTTTTGCCTTCTTTAATTTGTAACAATACGTCAATTGTATTTTTAGTGATATTCAAACAAACTGCATCTTTTCTTTTTTTTCTTTATTTTGTGTCTGACCCATTTCGCTTTTAGTTTTAAAAATTGGTTGAACAGTTTTTATTTTAATTTACATGGCTGATTAAGATTGACTATGCCTAGATTTCCCATCATTTGGGTCAATTTGGATTTTTTGGATGTTTTCCATTGGGCAAACTCCAGAAGAGCGTCAATCAGCCTTAAGTCTTGCTCTAATCCAGTGTTAGTCACATCCTACATTTTTGATTTTACATTGCTGTGTATAGGCATAACTCGGAAACTGGTTCGATGGTGCTAGAAAATTGTGTGTAAGTTTCGTTAAAAACCAGCCCACTTTTCTTCACAATTCTTTGTTTCTTGTTTCAGATTTTCTCTAGGCCGCATTCCATCTAATCTCGTTTTAATAAACTGCTCCACAGATCTTCTAGTTTCAATCTGGTAATCTTTGCTGTTGTCCAAATCCTTTTATTTACAGATTAGACTTTGGGAGATGAGAGTTTTGGAGAAACGCTGGGGGGACACGCAGGGGTGCCTCCAAACCAAAAGATTTATAAAGGCGAGTAAGCAGGGAACTTCGGATTATCTCCTGTCCCTTAGTAGGACGGGTCTGAGGACCTTGGACACTTGGGTATCCAGTCACTTGTTTAATATAAAGAGGATCTAGTCCCATTTGTCAGAACTGCGATGACGGAGTTAGGGAAACGGTGTACCACTACTTATGTCAGTGTCCCCGTTTCGCTGGAAACTAGGTTTCGCGTATTTGGGAGGGCACCACTCTCGCAGGATTGCCTGGGCGAGTTGGAGTTTAGGGATATCTTGGGGTATTGTAGATTAACCGGTAAGTTACCGGGGGAGATTAATTAAGGGAACATGGCGGGTATCGGGGGGGGATAAAAGCCACATAGGCTTAGGTCCCGCGCCATTAGGCACCCGATTAATAATAATAATATCCTTTTATTTAATAATTGACGCTACAGATCTTCCTTCATCCAAACAATAACCCCTCCACCATTTTCCCATAATCGAAGTTTTGATCAGCCATCTTTTAATCCAGCCTTTTGGAAATCCAACTCTAAGTCGATAAACCAATGACATTCATTCCTTCTTATTAGACTTGCTATAACTCAACCTTTTATCCCCCCTTCTTTACAGCATATTTCTAACATCCAAAAAACAGCCAATCCTGTACTGAAAAAAAAAAAACTGCTGCATCTCTGAAGATTTACGGATTCATCAGTTCCTGTTGGGTAATATTGGGCCAAATTTTGTCCCGTAACTGAGTTGTGAGGGCACGTAGGAAGAGATATTCAAAGTGCAGAATGCCTGAACCCGAACCCGAGACCTCCGGCGCGCTACCATTTAGTTAATTATCCCTTCCCTAATCCCTGGATATATTTATTAGATTATACTATTAATATATACATATTCATATATATGGTGGATATGTACATCTCAATCTAATAATGCAAAGTAGATTGATAGTTTCACGTAGTCTGTACATACGTCCAAGCATGTTTACAGCTAATTAAATTAAATCAGGCATCTAGTTATGTAGTAAGTTATGATATTGTATCTGTCACTCATTTTAATGGTTTCGTATCCATGTATTATTTATGTGGTATTTTGAAAGCTACTCCAACTCTAGGCGAGCTAGATAGTATAGGAGTGGGGTGACGACGAATTGGCGAGTCAGTGTATGTGAAGATGTAAATTGACACTTTTTTTTTGGATTTTATTGAGATTAATTATCATTAGAGTTGAGAAAGTAGAAGATGTTTTGTGTTAAATATAATTTGTGTTTATTCCATCATCCGTGTATCATATTAAAGTGTTATATGTGAAATGTAATTATCTTTTGTTTAAGAGAACAGTTTATTAAGCTATTGTGCTTGCGCCCTTAATCCCACATATATATTATATGAATAATTCTGGCTTTGACATTGTTATTTCTCTTAAGAAGAGGAAGAACTGCGACTATGTCCAATTTTCTATATTGAGGGTTCACCGGAAATACGCGATTATGCGTTTTGAATTAAATCTTAACTTGCCATTCATTCAACCTAGTAAAACTGTTTACACCATTGAAGCTTTCTGGTACATATCAAGTTAAGTTAACATTTCCAAAACAATATACGGACCACTTATACCACATGTTATAAATATTACACTTCATAGCAGTTTTCTAATATACTAGCCATTAACACTGAACAAGAAATAAAAAAACTTGAACTACTATATTATCAATTGTTAAAAAGATTAGATCGTTTATACTAAATGTCTCTATTTTGATTAACGCCTTTCTTCCATAATTTAACTTTCATACTGTTTTTCTTTTGACTGTATTATATTTTATACTACCTACTATTGTATAAAATATTGTAACTTATGTCATGGGCACTTCTCCTGTTATACTATGCTGTGGCTAGTTACTTGTATATATGCTAACTTACTAACTGCTTTTATTTTCTACATGTCATTCATCATGGATTCATATCATTTGAATACCATATGTCTGTTGAACTTGTAATGATGTAAATACCAAACTCTATCTGCAGGGGGTTGATTCACCCTGCTGACAAGTTATAAATAATTTTTTTTTTTTTTTAAATTTAAGGTGCGTAAACATCTATGGTCATTGGCGCCCGAAGCCTTCTCCTCTGTGCACTGCCAGCCTCCGGACAGTGTTCTCTCGTTACAGACAACACTGTCCATCACCGGACGTGAGCTGTAGAGGCTCCTAGGAAGAAACAATCTAAGAGTAGCCCAGCTGGACTCTAACCCGGGTCCTCCGCGTGGGAGTCCACAACGCTAACCACTTAGCTATTCACTTCCCTCAAATTATAAATAAATAAAATACTATAACATTAGTCAAACAGCTGTTTTAAATTGATATCTGGGTTGCCAATTTAAGAAACTGAAAGTATCTTGTTATACTTATATAGATATTCTATGATTTATAAATTCTTTGCCTCTTTACTTATTGAATGACGCTCGTAATTTTAACTAATTATAGCACTTCTTGAAGGTTTTAAAAATACATATTGTAACTTGAATAGAATAGACATCTTGTTATCCAAAGAATTATAACTTCTTATAGTTGTCTCTAAGAAAAACAACAAAAGAGATTAAGAGGATACGAAGCCAGCTTCATACTTAATCCATCAATGATTCACCGATGACCTAGTAAATTGGATATAAAACTTCATAGATAATAGCCTAAGCTCTTCTACAACCTACTTCCGCCTAAAAGTCTTAAAACTGAGCAGAACTGAAAGGCATAAAACTATACAACTGAAAACAATGTCGTTCTTAAGATATAGGGCAGTTACTTTCTTCTGTTTCATTAACAATACAAAAGCGGTGGGGTTAGAAGCCTTATGACTAAAACAACTATCTTTCAAATACAATGACCTATAAAGAATCCAAGACGTTGTCTGAGAGAGAAACCCGTGAAAGATATCAGCAGCATCTTACTGTCATCGTTAGTTGGACCTCTAATCCGGTAATATGTTATTTAGACTTCCTGACTATACATTGGCTTATTAATAAGGATGAATTCTGTGTAGGCAGTCCATATTTGGAATTTAGTTAGAGAGATCTGTGTCCATCACGATTTATAAGTCAATAAGTGTCTTTAAAATTTATGGCATACCCATAAGTAGTAGACGAATATTCTGCGAGAGCAGACTTTTCCATTTAGTTGTGCCTTAAACAGTGAATATATTCTTTTAGACGTGTTGTGATTAATCTTTTAGTCTGGCCTATGTATTTTTCCCCACAGCTGCAAGGTATGATATAGACCACCACTTTTTTTTTGCGTGCTATGGAAATCTCTCTTTGAACCCTGGCAGCAGGGAGATTTAGATTTCGTCAACCGCCCAAGACCTGAAGAGATTCATTGAAATATGGGCGAAACGTCGATTTCTAGTAAACTCAACTTGTTTTTCATGAAAATAGCCGTGGAAACCTATAAGATACTAGAAATTAATTTTCATTTCCATTTTACGAAATAATATTAGTACATATCTAGTTTATGCTTAGTTTTCTTTTATGCCTGTTAGAGGAGTGGCAAGTAATCCTTTTTTTTTTATACAACGACAGATTTATTGTCATAACTAAGTTTGATGAGAACATTAATTAAAATAAAACAAAACATAAACGAGCGGAGAAGTCACCCAACGGTGATACTCCTTACGAGTCAGTTACTTTCATCTATTAAGAGATCACGTGACCATATTCGCCGCAGACGTCTGGGAGGATTATCAGGGTATGTCCGGGATGAGAATCGACGAACGAGAGAGCTGCAGCGAGAGGATTGTGGAATTTTTGTAGCAGATTTTGATATCTTTAAGGAAAAGGATATTGAGGTTATTGTGGATAATTAAATTTGATACATAGTAGAGAGCATTAACTACGGTTCTAAGGAATTTGGATTGTTGGGATTGGAGGTTTGAACGCCTGGTTGAACCCCACAGTTCAAGTCGGTATGTCCATATTGGTTTAAGAAATTATTTATATATTAGTCGTTTGTTTTCTAATAAAAGTCGTGATCTGTTATCTACAAGTCTTTTAACAAGTCTGTATCGTTTACTGTGTTTCTGTCTTTTGAGTCGTGTATGGGGATTCCAAGTTAAACTTTTGTCAATATACAGCCCAAGATAGCGGACGACATCAACAGTTGGAAGAGGGACATGGTTATAGAATAGAGGTAGAAGAGTTATCCTGCATAATGTAAAGGTGATTTGCTGGCATCTGCTTCAATTGATTTAGATTTTCCATTTGTTGAACCAGGTTTCTATTTCTAAAATGGCTTTGTAGATTTCTATATGAAATTACAGAATCAGGATGAGGAGAGAGAATTGCAGTGTCATCTGCATAGGTTGTGTGAAGGGCGACCAGTTCGGGTAGGAATATCTGCAGTGTATATTGTATAGAGTATAGGACCGAGGATACTGCCCTGAGGCACACCCTGCCTCAGAGCGATGGAGACAAATAATCGTGATGAATTTCCGAAATCAAGTTTTCATCGAATATATATACATTTTTTAAGATCTCCTGAGGGGGGGGGATGTTTTTATCGAATAATCTGAAACTATTTGTGTATTTGTGATCAAAATATCACAAAAATTGAAGAATCGCTAGAATTTCAATCTTTATACTCTAAAATTAATTGAAATATCAATTAATTAACTGAATGTTTCAGCAACAGAAAAGAGTTCATTGTATTTATTTATTTATTTATACACCTTCAATCAATGGATTGTGATGGCTTTTATAATCCATTTCCATTCATAACCAGTTGGTTCACCTGATTTAAAAAATATAATAAAATGACATGCTTTCTATTTGTAGCATCCGCCTGACTGGACCAAATATATATAATAGAATGTCTTAGAAGAAAAAGGAGAAAGTGAAAGAAAAATGACACCTCTATGACCCTTTAGCAGCTAGAGAAGTCACCTTACCAAAACGGAGTGTCCCCCTTTAATGAAGCCGATTGTAGCGCTACCTTGTTAGCAAAGCTTTTGAACAGAAGTGAACGTCTTCACACACACAGTGCTGGAACCAATGAACCAGTGTGAAAAGAAAGTTGAGAGGAAAAGAGGAAAAATCCTACTCACTGTGAGAATGAGTTCCACTGCCATTCCTCGCTAGTATATCTTTCTGTCTAAACTCTCTTGAGAAATAGCTTTGCCCAATTAAGGATCAGTGGATGTTATATCCTAGTGTGCGTGTGTATAAGAGAGAGAGAGAGAGAAAAGTGATAGAATGTTCACCGTCGACCCTCGGCCTTTAGAAAGAATCCTTAGAAAGAAGAAAGTTATTGAGTCGAAAAGAATAAAATGGAGCGCCAGAAGAAATAAGAGATCACAAGTCCCATTAGCTGGCTATCACGTACTATACTACTCCCGGGTCATCCTTCTCGTTGTTAGGCACTATTTCCTTCTGGATATCTTTCCCACTTTTCCTAGTGATGGGCGTTCCTTTATATTTATAAATGACATGAGTATAACTAAATTTTACAACTTTTTGCTCTTCCCGTGTTTCCAAATTATGAAATTCACGTAAAATAATTGCTCAATCTAAATAATTAAAAAAAAAAAAAATTAATTTTTTTTTTTTATAAAACACTTTGAATTGGATTCCTTTTTTACTTGCTAGTAAGTATTGTGATCATGTCAAATTTAGGAAATTGAGCTCCCATCAAAGCACACTTTTTGAGTCCTTTAATCGCACAGCATCTAATAATAATAGTAGTTTTTATTTATCATTCTTTATAATAGATTGTTCAACAAAAGAGAAGAAACACTGACAGACATAAATCATGGTGAGTTAGACCGTCTTAGTGAGTCGTTCTTTCTACATAAGATCAGAAAATATAAGTAAAATGACAGTGAATAGCTATGACTGTAACAGAACAAAATTATATGGGAATAATTAATATATAGTTTAAACTGTTTACATTATAAGTCAACAGAAGTGTACCTATAACCTAAATTTGTTTATAGCTTTTTTAAAAATGTATTTCTTTAATGTTTATATAATATTATTATCCTTTGTGAATTTTTCCTATTTACTTTTCAAATTAAGTGAAAGATCCCACTATTGTTTTTAGAATTTTTTTTTTTATAAATACAAAATTACTTATTAATGTGGGCAATTTCAATAATTAAATTCGGCGATAATTTCGTACCTTACATCTCCAAATAAATTTACAATATTGTACCAGACTACTCAAACATTTTCCATTTAAATAATATATAAATTCTTCTTTTTCTAAATTCATCTCTTTATTCTAAATTCCCTTGAAATTTGGCAAATTGGTATGAAATGGAGAATACATTATCCTCTTTTTCTTTTAAATTGCACACATAGAATTAAGTTATGACTATTTTGTGCTGACACGTTAAATTTATTAATTCTCTAACAGAGAGAGAGAGAGAGAGAGAGAGTGTAGTTTCTGCAGTAGAGGCAACATTACCCTGAAGAAGTGAAATATAATATTGGTTTTATATCAAACTACTGGCAGCGATCTCACCCCCCCCGAAGACCTAAGTGTTTTATATGACAACGGCCTCGGAAGACTGAAAGATTATGCATTTTGATGAGATGTTGGTAAGGCAATGGCCAGAGGAGTTTTTAAAGAAAAAGAATTCTTTGTTGCTCTACGTTTCGTGTACCATTGGTGCCCTTCTTCAGGAGCTCTTTAGGGTAAATGAGGAGTAAACCTTGAGAACGTTGAGACTGAAATGAAAAGAGAGTATAATCATTGCTGTACAAACAACTCATTGTATTATGCATTTTGTTTTCTTTGTTACAAGATTTTAATTATAATCGTCGTTATCTGTGATGAGGGCTAAACCCTAACTCTCTCCAAAGCCCATCTGGGTCCATATATTTATCTTAAACTTCTGGAGCTTTCTCAATGCACTGCCTGCATCCGGGCAGTTTTTTCTCATTATAGACAGCACTATACTGACCTGCTAGTGGGCAGTAAAGGCTCCTAAGCAGAGAATAATCAAAGGACAGCATTGCTGGACTCGATCCCGGACCTCCATATTGCTAGTAGTGCGCTACCATTGAGATAATCTAGCCCCTATAAGATTTTAATTATTATTTTTATTAAATAATTTAATATTGAAATAAATATTTAATAAAATAAAAAAAACCCTATGGCGCAACCGCCCATGAAGGGCCAGGCGATTTTAATAGGGGAGCATGTGGTAAGCACGCCGCAGTTCCCACGCTGTTTAGTTCCGGCCTTTGCTACAAAGAGCGCTACTAACCGTAGCTTCCCACTTTTTATCACGATGCTGGGTCAACACCGATTTTGCCCTCACGGGAATAGAACCCTGAATTCTCGCGCGAAAGCGATATTATGACTCGATGTTATACATTATACCTTTTTGGAAATTATTATTATTATTATTATTATTATTACCCATTAGAAGAGAAATTAAAGACAAAGAAAAATTATACTAGTAAAAAAAAATTGATAAAAATCAATAACCCATAAATTTAACAAACGATATTGATTGTTGGTCAACAGGTTGTTACAAATAAATTTATTGAAAGTCTGTTCTTCTTTTTTTTGTACATGATGAGGGGTGAAGTGAATGAAGGCAGATAGAAAAGTAAAATAGGTTAATTTTCTTTTACAATATTTCCTCCATACACCAATATTATTGTGGGGGGGGGAGGGGATTGGGTTGTATGAGTAACGCATACAAATCACAGACATTTCATATGAAACTACTAAAATTCTGATTGGATACCAAAAGAGTGAGAGTTATAGGAGCCTAGTTAAAGTGCCCACAAACAAACATACAACACATACACACGTACATATCAAATAACTCATCACGTCACATCCACTCAATGTATGAAACCCTTTATACAGTGCTACACTCTTGTTTCTATGAAACAGATTGGCTACTCTCTGTTTCTCTCTACCTTGGACTCGATTAACGTGTCCAATAGTGGATATAGTACACCCACTCTGGGTGAAAACAAATTTCTATAGCAAATCTATGTGCGTATATTTTCTTTCATAACAGTTTTAGATAAGAATTTTCTAAAAAAAAGAAAATTAAAAACCTCACGTGACTTTCTCTTACTGCAGTAAGTAATACCGTTAGAAAATTTACAAATTTGCTTTAAACATTGTAATCTTTACTTTCTCTTACTTCTTACGATAATGTCAGATTTTCGAAATTGAGTTATCCGCGGTAATACGAGTATATGTTTGTAAAATCTGGAATACTACTAACAAATTTAATGTAATTTAATACATATTATATAGATGGTAAAATAAAACAGAATGATCTTTTCTTTGAACTAGTTTATATATGATTGGCCTTCTCATGGAGACTGTTTTGATTTCCCCTTCTTGATCTTGCTAGGGGTGGCAAGGGCGTGTCCTCACTTTTCCCAAGGTAGGCAGGTGTACGCCTCGTTGTGACCTCTTTGTGTGACATATCAGGTCAGGTGGTTGTTAAAAAAGTGTAAGGAAAAAACGGAGCTGGAAAATGAGAGGAGGTGATGGACAGAGTTTGTCTGCGGGTGCCGTAGCGTAGCTGTTATTGCTAACAGATAGCAATAATTTTACTAATATTGTTTTTAGCCATCAACCATTAAGCGTTGATCTAGTGGATTTTGGTGCGAGAATTCCGGGTTCGATTCCTGTGAGGGCAAAGATAGCGTTGACCCGGCACACATGAGGAGTAGCCTAACTAGGTAGCGAAGGCCATAAAACTAAAAGACGGTGAGAACCGAGGCTTACCACATACCTCCCAATAAAAATCGTCATCTGACCAAGCATCTTTTTATTAACAATAAATTTAGTTTAAATTACTTAATGAGTCTGAATAAAAAATATATTAAATAATCGAAAACATTAATTGCCTATTAATAAACCTAATAACCCCTTCTAAATAATTATGCCACCGCTATAAATATTTAATTAATTTTACTGGAAATATCCTTTAAATTGCACTACAAGCAATGTGCTCCATTAAAATTTATGTAATTGAACAAAACATATACACACAAAACCTAATGTTTGGTTGTTGGTTTTCAACTAATGTAAAATTTACTCTTAAAAGATTTGCATGCGAAATTCCAATCTTTGAATTGCTACTGCCTTTGAACGAGAAGTAAGTGTAGGAAACTGTAGTGAAGGAATTTATATACATGTTGTATGTGGAAGAGAGGAATTCTATTTTATCTTCATGAATATTTATTTTTACTATAGTCAGCTGATGAAAGGGACCGATTTCTCTTTTCAACAACCGTAGAAAATCAAAAAGGAAATCATAAAGTAAGATATTCTTGTAAATTTATGTATAAAATTGGGTAAAGAAAACAAATTTTGTCACCTAGAAGACTTGTTCTCATTTCTGAGTTAGTGCTGTGAGACGAAATATTGTGATCGTGTGATTTCCGAACTTGAATTTTACATCGGTAATACCAGTATTGAGGACCCTTCTCAATGCCTGAATAGGCAAATAAAGTTTCATAGCTAATTGTATGAATAAAGTTTCATACCTAAGGTGTACTTTAAGGAATCACTACCGCATAGACAATAAGCTTTATCAACTGGAAGGCGTGTTTACTAAATAGAATAAAATATTAAAATGTTAATTGTGGAATGTACGCTACATTATGGTGGGATAGCAAACTTATCGTATAATTTTTCAATGGTATATTTATAATAGACTGTATTTAAGCTCGTTTAGACTTGTTATATATAAACCTTATAAAGAAACCTATTTAAGATGCGTGCGTGAATGGGGTATGTGAATTAGGGAAAAAAGGTAAAATGTGAATTAA
>JAAEAF010009398.1:0-33976 GCA_011037195.1 Triatoma infestans
TACACACACACATACACTCACTATATAGACAAACTGACTATTAGCACATATTCCCACGGAGTCGCTCTCTCTATCCACCACATCTACGTATCATCGTCTAAAACTATTCATTATATTGCCTATATATACATAATATTGCTTGCTTACAATTTCTTTTTAACAAAAACATAACCTATAAGTGCTGATCGTCTCTGTTTCACAATACTCTCTCCACTGGTCTCTGTTTCACAATACTCTCTCTACTGGTCTCTGTTTCACAATACTCTCTCTACTGGTCTCTGCTTCACAATACTCTCTCTACTGGTCTCTGTTTCACAATACTCTCTCTACTGGTCTCTGTTTCACAATACTCTCTCTACTGGTCTCTGTTTCACAATACTCTCTCTACTGGTCTCTGTTTCACAATACTCTCTCTACTGGTCTCTGTTTCACAATACTCTCTCTACTGGTTTCTGTTACACAATACTCTCTCTACTATCTCTAATGTTATAATTTCACACCATACAGACACACACCATATTGATCCCCGCCCACTACCCTAATATGAATTGAAAATTCATCTTATATTATACATTAAGTTTGGGAACCGGGCCTCACCCGTCATTGCTTCTATCTTGCTTTGTTTCAAACATCACCTCCCTAATAGTAGAAATACTGGCTTGCTAAATAAAAAAACAAAAAACGAAAAATAACTGAGATGAAACACGATATTTCCTTACTGCATAATCACAGATACAATAGAAAAATTCCATTCCAAGTAGTAAAGATTTAATTTGACCTCAATACTGTAAAGGGATGGAAACATAAATGGCAGTTTAGGCGTAAATGCTAATGTCTAGTCCATTCAGAACATTCTACGTAGTCCACTAAAGTCTAGTCCATTCAGAACATTATAGGCAGTGCAGTAACGTCTTTGGAGCCGTTTTTGAGAAAATTCTAAAAAAAATATCCTCAGCCAAGCCACGGTTCTCTTTAAACGATATTCTTCAAATTTGGAATTCTAGCAATCCATTTTAATATAGCTTCAATATTACATAGGTTATTGCACTAGACTGGCGCACATTGAGCTCTAAGTTGTTGTAGCACCTGCAGAACTTTCAAAACATCAGTGTCTAGAAAAATGAAATGGCTGAATACATGACTGGTTGAATCTCCTGAAAAAAAAAACTGGAAAAAACAAAAAATTCAGTAAAGTCATTTTTCCAGTTAACCGAAGTAATTTGTTGAAAGCTGGGTTAATGGGATTCTACTTGATAAAATTATATTACAGCAGCAAGACAAGATAGAATTGTCTATTTGGCTGCTTATTGGACGGCTTAAAACAGTACTAACCACATTGTCACTGTCTCCCAGTCAAACACTGCTCATAGCAATCAACAGACGGCAGTGTGGTAGTTGATGTAGAAACAATTTCTTGGATTTAGAGTAGATGCAGTGAATAAACTCTAGCAGCAACCATCATGTCATGCATGATGATGATATGATGCATATACTCAGCAACCCAGAAAACTTAAAATCCGCGGTAATTGGGCTCGTATCAGCCATTCTCCCGCAGATACCCCACTCCCCCACATACTTGAGTACAAAATAAAAACTACAAATGAAGAATGAATGGCCTATTTATTAATATTGTAAATTTTTTATTCCTATAATAAATAAAAAATAATAGAATAAGAACTATTTATAAAAACAAATTGAAAATCAAACAAGGAATTCTAAAGCAACATTTCCTGAACCACTTTTTATATAACCTAAATTCAGCCTCTACTAGGTCAAATGCATATTTAAAAAAATACCCCAATATTTAAATAGTCTTCTAATTTACATAAATATATTTAAACAAGAAATAAATCTTATTTATATCTGGTGTAAATAAATAACTGGTCAGATCAGTTGAGTCACTAAAAGAATTAAAAGGTAAAAAATTATAAATAACTCAACTAACTTTTTACTTTATCTTACTGCGGTAGAGAAACTATTGTGGGGGGGCATATCAAACTTTCAAAGTAGAATTTTTACTCTGAGAGTTGAGCACAAGAAGACCTTTTTATGTATAACTGGACTGTAACGGTTGCATATGTATTTATGTTACAAATTATTTTATATATTTTTCTAGTTGTTCGCGACCGAGATTATTCTCACGTGCCCCCTACGAACAACACCAGTCGCCAGCGGAGCCTAAAATTTTATACTGAGCCGCGCGGCACAGAATGGCTGAATAGTCGATGTTATGGCGTAGAAAATAGAAGCATGTATTTCTCGCCGAGTTATTCCACTACACTACACCAACTCTACTAGTTCACTACAAACACAAAGTTCTCGATTTTGTTTATTATTTCTTCCCTGAGAAAACTGAATATAGGAAGGTTCAGGGCAATTAGGTTTACTGTGGTTGTGTTGGTACACTTCCAGAGAATTTTTATTGCAGTGATAATCTCTTGATTTTGTTGTAGCCACGACCGGTATCGCGCGTTTGGCCATCTTCAAGCATGTCTAGATAAACCAGTGTGATTTGCACAGTTTATACACTTTTCGGCAATTGTTTTATTGGCCTAATTGGTTCATAGAGTAATATTTGTAATACAATTATTTACCAATATAGCGCCACCGTTTGACATTATTTCCGAGAGATGAAAGATTATTCGCATCACATTTTAATTTTTACTTTTGAAAACACAAATCATTAATAAGCTGCATTTTATGATTACTAAAGCAAATAAGGCCATTCTCTAATTACAAGTTTTATAGAATATAATTAATCACGACTTTAGTATATATAAATAAAAGATTGATCATCAATAAAAAATATTGAAAAATCATGCAATCATCATTCCGCTTAGAAACAAAGAAAATATAGTAGTGAATAATCTTTATTTTTTTATTTCATTTTTTTAGAAATTTTGGAACGTATCCTGTTTCCGTTTTCATGTTTAATTGGCACTGAATGGGGAGAGTGCAAAGTAAAAGTGACGTCACCAGTGGGGACCACACAGCATCCGCTCAACAGTTACATCTACCTCCTACCACCATGTGCAGACACACCTTGAAAAAAAATAGAAAATTTACGAGGCCGGAAAGATACTGCAGTATGTGGACAATAAAAACTAAAATATAAATTAGAAATGTCATTGAGACATGGCCATTGGCCAAAAACTCTCCATTGGCCAAAAACTGCTAACGAATGTAGAGCAAGTTTTCAGAACATCTATATTATATACAAAAACTGCTAACGAATGTAGAGCAAGTTTTCAGAACATCTATATTATATACAAAAACTGCTAACGAATGTAGAGCAAGTTTTCAGAACATCTATATTATATACAAAAAACTGTCACTTATCTGGCACGAAGGAAATTCTAAAGAAAACATTGACACCTATTCTATAAAGTGGAATTTCAGAGTAGATGAAATGACACACTTTAGTGAGAAGCGTACATTGTGCTGAATCAGATCCGTAGAGGAAAGTAATAACATTGCAGTTTTCCCAAAACCTTTCAACAAAAAAAATCCTGGTAATGTGTTCAAAGTAGATATGATATACGGACAATTAAATGGAGAGATTCTAAGCGAATTTAAAAAAAATCGAAAAAGAAACTACTATTGAGAAAACTGCAAAAAAAAAAACCTTTAAGTTAAGTAGAAAATTATTTAATCGAAACCTTCGTGTCGACAATTAAATTTATTTTGTCTCACATAAACATATATAACCAGGATCAACACATCCCATTCGCAAAAAACATCATTTTCTTTCTATGTCAAAGTACATCAAAACATGAATCTCCTGTGTGACTACGATTACAAAAAAAAATTGCCCACAATCGTAATACATCCAAGAACAGAAATTTAACAAAATTAGGAGATATTAAAGTGAAATGACACGTTATATTCTATCTTACTCAAGGTCACGTGAGGTAAAAGCGTTTTCTGTGAATGGTATGCATGAATGTCTGAGCGTCATTGAGTGTAAACACGTGCAACTACAAACTTTAAATTACATATAACTTTAATTAAGATATAACCTAAACAGCATCCGCATCCCCTCATCTGATACGAAAGTTTTGGTCAAAATCCATCAACCGGAAGCGCGATTTTTTTTCCAATTTTTCGCGGTTTTCTCGAAAACGGCTGCAACGATTTTCTTTAAATTTCTTATTATCTACACAGAAACCTATATGACTTTTGTTTACAACGTTTTTCAAGGAAAATTGTGGTTTGGGGTGATATGAGGAAGCAGGAACGTTAAGCTTTCCTCTAATTACCATTTCAGTATAATTTATCATTTATTACCATTCTATTAACATTTAGAAGTATTGCCGGAATTCTAAGGAAGAAAATCGGTTAATTATTGCGATTGTTTTTTTTTATTTAGTTTTTTGGATTTTCTTTTCATTCCGAAAACCGCTGCAAAGATTTTCTTTAAACGTGGAATGTTAATTGCACAGATAAAAACGAATCCACATTTATTTCAAACATTTTTCCGAAAAAATTGATACATTAGATAATTAAGTTGCATTAATTGTAATTATAATTTCATGACTGTTTCACACCAGATTTAGTTATTATTATTCTACGATCTAAAAAATCAATGTGTTTGCGACATCTTAAATCAACCTGCATATAATATATATTTCATTCTGATATGGTATTGCTTGAAATGTACGGCATTTACTAGTTTTAGTGACACTTTCCTCGTAATTAAAAATATAGTAAACGACATTATAATAATAATAAAATGTCAGCAGTCTGGGAAAGACCTTTTTAAAAAATGACTTTTTATACGTAAATGTTAAACGGAAATGACAAGATTCAATAACCCTTGAAGAGCGCCATATATATTTACTGTTAAACTGCCAAATGTTATCATTAACCTTTTTCAGGTAATTTTGTGGCTGTAACAAAGTGATATGATGACGATAATACCAGCAAATAATTTACTTCAAGAAATGAAAATAATCTAAATAAAACAGAAAAAGAAAATTTAGTGATCTTTATGGTTTAGCATAGACATAGATAGAGAACCGTTGCAAGACTACACTACTTTTTAGTCTTCGCGGATCAATACTATACAGGGGTCTGGAGAAATTAATAGGGTTTAGCATGTCCAACTGGCTCACCGACTTCAGTGAGGATCGGAGGGGAATTGGAAATACAGGCAGCCCTTTCATAAACAGACATAAATAACTAGGAAACCAGCAATCTAGAGGTGTTGGAGCAATTCATAAGTTAAACAAAAGTGGTGGAAGATGATTTGCCTACTTCGGGTTGAAAGGTTCGCAAGATATTATTAATTAGCCATAGCCTCACAAGAGCAATCAATGCATTCTGTGTCACAGTTATAGTGTACTTGTTTGAAAGTAGGAACGAAACTAGAAGCATTACAGCATAAGTTCCAAACGATTTTGAAGGAATGTAGGCAGAATGATTCCTCGGAATGTAGGTGGCCGAACCTCTAACTTGGTATTCCGTTTAGCTACCACTAGATAGTAGGTTCTGGTCATAATCCAACAATCGGTCATAATTACAACAATTTTTTTTTGTTCATCAGTTCTGCGACTAACTACGGGAACAGTAGCGTTAAGCTTCTTCCCTCTACAATACTGACTTTCTAAACTTGACTGTAATAATGAATGGTTGTTCTACACCACCCATAGTGATAATATTAACAATACACTGTAATAATATTGGAAGCACACTGTGATAGAGAATTCCAAATTTGAAGGAAATCGGCTACTTTACAGAATAGGTTTTTTAAACTTTATGAGGCTGGTTCAAGTTACTGGAGCTCTCTTTTAGACTACAATGAAAAACTTGTACTACCTATCTGGTTAAGTATATGTCTCCTACCACCTTTATATGACCTTAGCACTGAACAAAATGTGAAGTTTAGAGAAAATTTTCATTTTATATCTAACTGTACCACTGACAGCACTAACAGAAAGTTATGTGAGTGTTTCACACCAGATTTCTCTACTAGTCAATAAGGAGGCTACATTCATCAAACTAGTACATTCCGCTGAAATAGTGTCTAAACAAGTGCGTGGTTTTTCTCATCATACGCACATCGTGTGATATAAATTTTCCACCATCTTAATGGATCAGAGTAACATGATTGTATCAGCCACTTACAGTACACATATCTTCAGTTTTGCGTTTCTTATAATAGAATGATAAGGAATAGAGTTATTGAGCTGTAGAAATTGATGATAACGCGAATGGTGCCATTAATGCCATATAATGCAAATTTGCCTACGGTAGATATGACAAGAAGACATAATATGAGAGATAGAGTTCTGAAGGCCGCACAACGGAGCGTGTTTACATCACAACCTTCATGAGATGTGTGAGAGAGAGAGAGTGAGAGATCGCAGTCAGGTGGTCCAACACACATAGACATCAATAAACACGATGCCAAACTTCCGTAATATCACTGACACAAACTATCACTTCCGCTCTACTTGCCATTAACCCTACCAATCTCTCCCCACCTCTGTTGTATATGTACATAAGTATATTTGTGGCTAATATTAAGAAAGTGCTAGCTCTCTCTCTTGTGGATAGTTGTGTGAAATGAACAATCTTCCCATGATTTCTTCTAAAACACACACACACACACACAAACACACACACACACACACACACACACATACAACTTGCCACCTCTCTCTCCCTCTCTCTCTGTTTAATACGATTAAAACAAAAAATGTGATACAAACTCACACGACTTTCTTTTCTTGCAATTTTTCTAAATTCTACAAAACTCCTCTCAAACTTGAAATGTTTACTAAACATAAAGAAGGAGATTTACAGTTGTTAGATTTTGTGGCAGAACTTTTACCTCTCTGTCATGGCAGGGCTCTCCTCCTGCCCCAGTGGAAACACTCCAAATGTTTACACTTATCGGTGTTTATATGTTAAAACACTATTAGGGGAGTAAGTCTCAGTGTGCCACTACCTTTTCAGTTTGTGAGCAGGAGTGTCAGTAATCTGGCGGTAAGGCAACTGTTGGATCAGAGAATTTAGGGGATTAGTGGAATTTACGGTATTCGGATCGGATCATTACTTCATTTATGAAGGGGAATCAGCCCCTCCGATATTTCGGACTTCCGGTTGACTGAATTTGACCGACCTCTGTTATACCAGATGCGATTACTGGGCACAATGTCTGAGCTTCCTGCGATTTTTTCTTTTTCGTTTTGGAATCATTTTGTTCACATACTCCCTCATAACATATAAACAGAACATTCGCTGAAAACATTTTTTTTCGTACCTAGGCGCCATCCAAACTTGTATTTCCGATGAACTGCTCAAGTTTCGACAATCTGACACGATGACAGCCAGTAACAGAACGGTAAGAGGAAGTAAAAGTCACCAGATCTAAATAAAGATAAGCTTTCTAAAGGATTGGTTACTGTGTACAATTAAGTGTTTGTGTTGGCTTTATTGTTACAGTTGCCTTCCTATGACGCTCAAGTTTCACACAGCTGATGGTGGTACGCGGCTTCAGCTCACACTACTCGCCAGCAGATATTTCCAATTATTTATGTGAGAGTGCCGAATTTTCGAAAAAGACTTTACATGTCTGCATGTATTTCGAAAAATGTGTGCATCTCGGAAAATTGCAACCAGCTGAAACTTGATATTTTCTTTAGATTCCATCAAGGAATCTGACCTGAAAGTTTTGGCCCAAATTCTTCAAACGAATTTACGATTTTATTGAATAGTTATTTCTATTTTTCGTAAGGTTCTTCTAAAATTCTATTCTAATGTAGGTTTATCACTTTTTTTACTTCCTCTCACTCCTAGTAACAGGAAATATTGTAATCGTATCAAATTGTCGATATTGAGATTTTTGATTAGTAATTTTAATTATTGAATTAATGGATTGTATTTTACAATTAAGGTTTATATTTTTCTTTTTTATTATATATATCAATTAGAGGATAATTATTGGTTTAATTGATTATTGGTTTATTTAAAAAGTCTTATTTTGTTTATTTATTATTCAATTATACATTTGTACGTGTACAACTGAATTCATTATATTCTGATTACATTTATATAAACAATGGTATTTTAAAGCTAAATATTAATATTTTAAACATATTAACAGCACTCCTGACAGACAGCCATTAAGTTATGTGAGTAATTACTTTTCTTATGTTAAAGCGATAATTTTTTACTTTTTTTTTAATTAAAGGAGTTTCAACATCTATGGTCATTCGCGCCCGGATCCTTCTCAGTGCACTGCCGGCCTCCGGACAGTGTTCTCTCGCTACAGACAACACTGTCCGTCACCGAACAGTGAGCTGTAGAGGCTCCTAGGAAGAAAAAATCTGAGGGTAGCACTGACTCGAACCCGGGACCTCCGCGGGGAGTCCAACGCGCTAACCACTTAGCTAATCCCTTCCATAGTGATAATTATTGTATTTATTATAAATAAGAGTTTTTCTCTATCTATCTATCTACATGATTTCAAGTCCCCTGAAATAAGAAATATTGTATGTGTATGTGAACAGCACAGCTCTAAAATGAAAAATCGTAGAAAGTTCAAACCTGATATTCCCTTTAGGTATCACCAAGAGATCCGACAGTGAGTTATCTGTCAGGAACCGCGGGGAAACCGCGGCGTGCTTACCACACATTCCCAATAAAAATCGCCGTTTGGCAAGCTTTGATCCTTCAAGGCTGTTGCACCATAAGATTTTTTTATATATAATACGAATATACTAATTAGCAATACTGTTACCTTTATGAGATTGAACATCTTATGGAATTAGCTGCTTACCTACAAAAGAAAAAACAACTATATCAGTAATTATAAATAAAGTAGTTTCAGTAAAATCCAGTAACTTAACAATAGCAGCAGCACTCACAGTGTTATTACATGCTATTATGCTTTCATTAGGTTTTATCATAGTTTTGTTCACTTAGAAGCAGTCCCTGCGCTCAGATATCCAAATTTAAAAGCTCATATACATACTGGAATATTGAAAAAGTATATCCTAATCTGGGCCCTTGCAAATAATTAAAATTCTTAAAAATATAGACTTGGTAAGAATGCTTTAAATTAGGAGCAACCTCCATCCTGGGTCACTAAGAGAAGCACAAGATAACTTATTATGAACCTCTACTAAAAAGGACATTCCTACTTCCCCAGAATCTTCTGTAAAAATCTATTTCGTAATAAGGTATAGTTCGGAAACTTAATTGTGAAACCTGTGGGCGGAGTTAAGTGACTTCACAAGTACTGGAAAGCTCTGTCAATGGGCGGAGATTAAGAGCACAACTAAGTTGTGACCAGGTCACAACTAAGTTGCCGAGCTATACATCCGGCAGCCCGGGTTCAACCAATACCTATAAACTTAAAAACCTATAAAAAAGACTAATTATCGGGTCTACTATCGGGTAGAACGAAATATCGAATTCGAACTTTCTGCATTTCCAATTTTTGAAACATGCTGACCACGCATAGCAATTTCTAAAAACCAGTTTTTCTGATTCAGGATACCTCAAAACATATATTTCTGGTGGAAACACGATCGAAAATTTGACAAGATTACAATATTACCTCTTACTAAGGAGTAAGAGTAAGTAAAAATGATCCAATCGACTATTTTCAAACATTTAAAGATCCTCAAAACATGAAGATTCAATGAAAATCTGAACCGTAAATATGTACATCCGAAAGACTAGGGATTAGCATTTATTTACAAAATATCGATAAACAATGTTGAAATTAACAAATATTTTTGTTATCAAATCCATTTCCCATTCTCTACAGTGAGCCGTGAGTAAATAATATAATGGTGACGATGGAATGTGAAGGTTGGCACTACTGGTTTGTTCTTAAACACAGGAAATGTTACTAAAAAAAAAAAGACTGATGATGAACTAGAAATTATTCTTTATTTACTTTTTTATTTTGTAATTTTTATTTGTCACATGATTATATGGCCGGGGGAGGGGTAGATGATAAGATGAAAAACAAATTTCCATGAAAAACACGCACTCTGTAAAGATTCGCTCGAGTTAACATACAATGATTCAATATATTATAAAAAAAGAAGATAGTACCCCCTTTTCTTCAAGATAAACAACACAAGAGAAGCTTTGGTGTCATCGTTGTAGAATGTTCTCTTATTTTTCCTCTACGTGATCACAGCAACAAGTGTGAAAAGCTCTCACATTTAGCTACATACACAATTTTCTTACACAGTCTGTTCTAAATACATAAATTTTAGACAAACATAACAGTGAATGAAGCTAACTACATACACCACATGAATCTTCTCTTTTAACAATAAATCGTAATTCTAATTAAAAGAAGCAAAATAATAAACATGCGGACGCACACAAACCGCGCAATAGTTACGACCTAATAGAGTCAACTATTATAAGAAAAAGTATTGCGTTCGTGACAGATTTTCAAAATAATATTTAAACCAGAAATATGTTTTCAGGACACTGAGGACGAAAAAGATTTTTTTAAATGGAGCTCTCCCCACTCTCACTATCTTTTGTGTGTGTGTAAAACTATCAAACTTTCGGCTTTCTCTTACTGCTGTCAATATATTTATAAAAAAAATGAAAAATTGTCTAAATATTGCTGCTTATCGCAGCTGTGCTAACATAAAATATGTTGGTTAACGTCTGTGTAGGTAGTGATAGTCACTTCAACTTTGGTACAATGTCTGTCCACCAATAACTTTCAACAAATCCCAATAATATTTGAAATGTTAAACCAGAAACCTCTAAGCTGGATTTTTCCAAATCTAAATGTTTCAAATAAAAATGCAAAGTTTAAAGAGAAATCGCTCCACCCATTACTGGAAAGTTTCGAAAAACTGAAAAGAAAAAACATTTAGTGAAAGTGGCAGTTCCGGTTGATAGATCGCTTTAAGTAGAATAAAATCTGGAGGGCTTTCTCACTTACTAATGTAATTCAACCGATAGCCAGTAAATTGGCCACAGAAATGCTGGGCTCACTAGTTTCGCATCATAGAGCCACCATCGTGCTACCAAGCGAACTTCAAACGGCATTATTAGATCAATGATGGTCGAATAGGCTACAACCACGACAGTCAATTTCTCAGCCAGAAGCTGTCTCTGGTGGTAAGAGAAAGTGTTTATAAGGTGACCATCTGAGGGGCTTTTTATTCTATTCCTTTTTTTTTATAATATGGTGCCTGCGACCAAAGGAATCATTGAGTTACCACACTGGGCCAAAGTTTACAAATTAAGATCTCTGAGAAACTTCAGAATCGGGGAAGATTCTGAGGAATATCTTCCTCTAACTCCAAGTAACTACGCACTCAGGATTCCAAAACTTCTTTAGATGTGATAGCATTCCAGTCTGTCAAGAGTCATCCATAATCACCCTCCTTCACCCGGAAACTGCAGGTGCTATCTGTGCTATATGATCTGTGCTTATTCAGGTGCCCCTTGAGTTTACAATGCCCCGGGAGGAAACCCGACTGCACGCGAAGCCTATTAACTCAGAGTAGCTCAGACTGGATGCACTCTTCAGATCTGTTCTGGTTATAACCGCCTAGGCAGGTCTTAGCTAGTATCACTCCTGTGAGGATCTCCCAGAACTCGGGTCTCTTCACTTCCTTCCTCATTTGTGAGTTGTTCCCGAAGAGACTGATAGCTTATTCCACAGAAGGTTTCCAAAATATCATCGCTACACCATTCTACACTCATCATGCTACCAGCCAGCAATCATCATAACTCTTAGCTCTGTCACTCCTCCAATTACTCCTCGGTAAAGCTGTAAAAATATAAACCGTGAGTTTAGTGCCAGTTTGTGTGTGTTCGTTCATTTCACTGCTGCCACTACACTAATGATTACAATTGAACTGACAAATTTTCTATTGCCTTTTTGTCACATCTGATGACTTCAACTTGTACCACCCTCCACCCCTCTACAATAAATTAATTTTATCGGGAAAAAGTTTTAAATAAAAGTAATACAGATAGTTAGTATACCATTTTTTCAAAAAAGAACTCGTTACGCTGATTTATAAGCGGCATACAGTCGACTGCAGCGCTATAAAAGGAATTGTCCTGCAATAATGTTTTAAATCAAACTTGTAACACTATCTTTTTACTTTCTCCAACTCCTAGTACAAGAGGAAGTGATGTAATCATGTTCGATATCGAGTTTTCACCAGAAATATACGTTTTGAGATCGCCGGATTTCAAAAAAGGGGTTTTTAGAAAATGTCTGTATGTGTATGTATGGAAACAGCTAAGAGCAATAAACGAAAAAAAATCACAGAAAGATCAAACTCGATATTCCGTTTAGTTATTATCTTATTCGACAGTAAGTTGCTTTCAAAATTCCTCAACCGAAAGTAGACGAAGTTACTCCTCAACCGGAGTTACTGAGTGGTTATTTTTTTCACTTTTTGCGATTTTCTCAAAACAGGATTACATTGCTTTTCTTCAAACTTACTACATTAATTATACATATGAAGAAGAGCTAGAATTTTTATTTGAAACAATTTATGAGGGAGCGGAAGGATATTTTGTCTCTAAAGTGGTGTTTCACTTTATTATACAATTCTGCCATCTGAATAATATTAATTAAAATTAATATATTGTTAATATTCTGAGTTTAAAGAAAATTGTTGACCGGAAGTGTGTTTTTACTGAAATTATTTCAGTTTTCTACGATTTTATCCACAAAAACATCGATGGATTTAATTAAATTGTTACACTGACTATGAATACAGAGAGCTACACTAACTATGAATACAGAGAGCTACACTAACTATGAATACAGAGCGCTCAATCGCTTTTATTGGCAACTTTTTTCCGAGAAAGTTCATTTAATGAAGTTTTAGGGGGGGAGAGGGAGGCGGTCATTTGATTAAGTTAAGATTCTCCAATTGAAGACAAACATTTAGCACAAATTATTATTTGGAAGAAAATTTGTCATCTATATAAGATGCAGTTTTCATCTTACTGTGTTTCACACACAGATTTTCTTATTGAAGAAAACTATTGAGGAAATCACACAAAAAAAACTGAAAAAAAACATGGATTCTCCGGTTGACCGATTTGTACTAATAATATATTATCGCGCCCCTGATGGCCATTTAAATGAGAATAATTTGTTGATTTTCAAATTTTTTGAGGTTTACTGACCACATCAGAGAAAAGACCAATTTCAAAAACCAATGGGACTACCTCAAAAATTTGATACCAAAATTTCAGAGAATACTATAATACAAATCCTGTTTCAATCCAAGAAGACAGAAAAAGTTATGAGCAAGAGAGAGAGAGAGAGAGAGAGAGAAGCCACTTAATGGCCTTCCCAACACGGAATTTCCGGTGAAAAGTTGTGCTAATTCCATATTACGCGTTCTGTAAGAGAAAGTGAATGTTACTATCTTTTGATAAAAAAAAAGAAAGAGAAAAAAAAGGAGAAAATTCCCACTAACTTTAATAAATATGAAAGTTTTTAATAAATTACTCACTGAGACAAAGTTCTATAAAATATTACAAGAAAAATGTAGGTCATACACTGAACAGAAAAATAAATGTCTAGAAATGATGATTAAGACCAAGTAGTGCGATAGTGTACCAGCAGAATGCGCGAGCGGGCAGGCGATAGATGATGATGAGCTTGGTTGTAATGATCACAGGAATTAGTTGACTCTCTCACAGTGGAGTACAGATTGCCCGACGGGAGGAGTATTTGTGCTGAATAGAGTGGCTAGAAAGTGCCATTATCTATACAAACAAAACGAACTTCATTTTTTTTTATCCTATCATCATCCATGACTACACTAAATCTCTGATCTCCTTTCTCAACAAATCAATTAAAATATGAAGACGACGACCTATCTTTTGACTATTAACTACGTAATAACCCAATAATGACTGACAATACGATGCAGTGAAACTCCATTCAACCCTTCATTACCAACATTTCCCTTGAGTTTTAAACCATACACAATGTTACCAACAGAACACTATTAAAAAAAAATGGTCGTAAAATGAGTTGGGAGTTTAATTTTTAAATTATTAAATGTCACATGATGGCAACACTGTTTTCTCTCTCTCCTACATTTTATAATAGAATTATCCCTAATTACTCTCTCTTAGTTGCTGCTGTACGAAGCATTCAAGTCAACAAAAGTAATCAACCGCAAATGCTCACAATTTTCTTAAACAAAATTAAAAATAAAACTAAACATATAATTTCCCAACTTACACATATAAAGAGCAATCATTTCATTTTTAAGTTAGGTACAATTTTAGATTTTCACAAGTTGTGCTGGAAACTGACTTAAGCCTGCCATGCAATGCCGAATTCTTAAAAAAAATTTGACATAATTCAAGAGATACTCGGGAAAGTATTTCACAACAGATTTTTAATTTCTTTTATTCTTGGTGGAGAGGAAGTATTTTTATAGCGTCAAATTTTCAATAGTGAGTTTTATCGGAAATACGCGTTTTGAGGTCCTCTGAGTCTGAAACAAGTGGTTTATAGAAAAGGGTCTCTCTCATACACTCTCTCTACATATATAAAAATACCATGGCTCAAAAAGGATCGCACTAAGTTCAAAGTTGACATTTCTTGGGATCACCATTTGGGAATCCATTGCAATTTCTTCTACTTCTTTCTATAAACTTTGTTGCCTTCGGCGTCGAGACAGTGGATGCCTCTATCCATTCTATCCATTTATTTTCTTAACCTGGCCTCTCTTCTGTCTCGGGCGCTCTATGTATTCCAACTACCTAAGCTTCCTCTCCGCCTCCTCCCATCCTACTGTAATTTGCGTGTCAAAATTCCCCTCAACCGGAAATAATACTTTACTCAATGGATTTTTCACTTTTTTGCGATTTTCTCGAAAATGGCTCCAACGAGTTCCTTTAAACTTTGTATAGATCATAGTCACAACTACGTCCATGACTTTTATTTGAAACATATTGGAAAATTCATTTAAGGCGGATTTTGGGGAGGCATGAAGGGTTATGCTTTCGACTAAAGTGCTATTTTATTTAGAATTGTGCGATTCTATCATCTACTTTCTTATAATTAAATTAAGATGCTACTTAAATTAGGTTCAAAGGTAAAATTATAAAATGAGAATATGTATGATTGTAAATCATATTTGAACTTTACTTTCAATATACCCTTATAGTTATTAACTATATTTTAGCAAATTGAGTTAGTAATAATAAAATTGGAATAGTTGAACAGTTGGAAATTAAATTAGTTCGATATTTTCAAATGTAAATAGTTCTTATATTTTCAAATGTAAGTAGTCATCGTAGTATATTGTATTAACATTAGCGTAACGATTTGTATTTATAACTCATGTAAATATTTAATAGTGTGATATGCCGAAGACATTTCCTCTAACTAGGGTTTACTACTCACTACCAGTCAGCGCCAAATATGGTTTACTACACACTACCAGACAGCGCCAATTATGGTTTACTACTCACTACTAGACAGCGCCAAATATGGTTTACTGCTCAGTACCAGACAGCGCCAAATATGGTTTACTACTCACTACCAGACAGCGCCAATTATGGTTTACTACTCACTAACCAGACAGCGCCAAATATGGTTTACTACTCAGTACCAGACAGCGCCAAATATGGTTTACTACTCACTACCAGACAGCGCCAAATATGGTTTACTACTCACTACCAGACAGCGCCACAATAAAGTTGCACTTCCAGTTAGTGGGTTTTTTCCAAAATGCGTGTCACATAAAGATACCTAAACGCAATATCAAATTTGAGGATTCCTGGGATTTTTCAATTATATATTATTCGCTAATAGCCAAAAGGCCCTCCAAACATTTATTTCCGGTGATAACTCGCTTTCGAAACTTTGACACGATGACCTACATACTTCCTCTTACAGCAGTATTGGAACATTAAATATTTTTAAATATTTATGTCCTGTAAAATATATAAATATGTACTTTTTTAGAGTGGGGGAGGAAAGTTAAAATCATTTTTTTATCTAGAAAATAATTGGGTAAATATTGACATTTTAAAAAAATTTCGACATAATATTTAGGCCTTTTCAAGTATTAAAATGTCAATTTTAATTTTCCAAAATAAAATTAAGATAACTGCATATATATTAAGTGTTTATCGAACAATATATTGGCAAGTTAGCAGTGAATCTTTTTCAATTGCACGTACCAACTAACAAACCAACTTGAGTATGCATGTACACGAGTGCCATTGTTTTGCAATTTAGCTATTGAAATGCAGACCACATAATTTAGTTAATTTGCATACAAAATAGAAATATAACCTTATTCATTTCTATTACTTATTATATAATAACTGTCAGCAGACTGACACCTCCTAGTGGTGAATTTAATATTAAAATTAAAAAAAAAAAATCACGAGAATAACACAATAAAAATGTCGCATTTCTTCGGCATATTTCAAATACTACACAAAGATAAAAATTCAATTTCCTGTTAGAACAATTGCGCTGAAAATTAAGTATGAATCAGCTTCGCTATACTTTTTGCACAATTACTAATGTCGGAAGGATGCAGAACTTAGAAAGGGGCTAAATAAAATCGTTATTTCAAGGCATAATGGGGTTTCATTGGATAACATTATTACAAATCTGGCGTGATACATTCACACGACTTTCTCTCACTCTAATTAATATAATTAATCAAGAAATTTTCCTTTAAAATTGCAACGTTACGTTTAGTTCGGCTGGCCATAAAGTAGGGATGTTATTTGTACATCTAAGCGGATTTATGTGGACCGCTCGCTATCGAAACAACAAGAAAGTTTGCGCAAATCTAATTTAAACTAACTGACAAAGTAACATTTAGCTCGTATATTGTAACTTGAATTCACTATCTTCTGAAAATATTGATTTTAGAGGAGATCGTAATGACGGAGGTGGTGGGGAGAGCTATGACGTCAGTTTTCCGTCAGGATGTTTCATTAATGAGTATTTAATACATAATCTTTTTAATATTAAGATTATGCTTTCATCCATTTGATACAAAAATCTATTAAAGTCAATGAAAACTATTTGCAAACTGCAGCAAGAACACATTCAAGTGAGGGTTTCTCACCAGCTTGTTCTTACAAAAGAACTATAGTGTAAATATTGCAAACTGAGTTTTTACAATGTTTGAGGTCCTCATAAAGCTTAAAAATGTATTTCAGTAATTGTTCTTGTAGATTGGGTACCAGGTCATATGGGAATTTTTGGGAATGAGGAAGTGGATAGGTTTGCAAATTAGGCGCCTCTCTACCTTTCACTAGTCCCGAGCCTGGTGTGTCTTTTGGGACATGTCTGTCAGGCTTCACAGAGACAATGGAGGAAACACCCATCCAACCTATCACACATTGTTTTGGTTGTAAAGAAATTAGCAGGACATTCGGTCGGAACATAATGTCGGTGGAACAGCTTAGAGTATTTCCCCATAAGATTTTTGTCTGATTTGTTCGGACTGCGTTGAATCTTAGATGGGTTAGGCCCGAGTCTGGATACTTGTTCTAGACACGGTTTGTTATTTTTCTTGGGATAGCTATATGGGTCCAGTAGGGTTTGGTCCCTCCCCTCACACAAGTAATAATAATAATAATAATAATAATAATGGTAGTAATCGTTCTGTCCCACTTTCTCCCTCTCTTGTTTTGTGTGTGTGTTTGTGTGTGTGTGTGTGTGTGTGCATACAAAATTACTAAAAAAATTTAAAAAAATCAATGCAGTTTCTTGCCTCCCGCATTATTCGCAATTTACTCGCAAAATATCTCTAAATGATTTTCTCAACAAATGATTGAACACTCCTATTTGGGACTTTTTGAAGGAAAATTTTGACTTTTAAGAAGTTCAGAAGAATCTAACACGAGCTGTCGTCAATCTTATAACTTTCAAATAGCCTTTACATTTTTCGGCGGGGAAGTCACAGCTGGCGCTCACACACAACTGCACCATAGTCACAGACAAACATCTTGATCTAAATACACAAATCTGCACCTAATACAGTTATAAAATGACAAATTTGCTTCAAATTCCAAATTTTGCTCGAGATGGTGGTGGGGGAGACAAACGCCAATCCTCCAACCGAAGCAGACAGAGAATGATTACATCGTACAGAAGACAATAATATTAAGCACATTACAATTTTAACGTCTCAAGATTCTAGAGAACCAACTAAAACAGTTTCTCTAAAAAAATGTTACAAATAAAAGCGATAGGTCTATATTTGTAGTCACTATTCCAAGTTAAAGGAAGTCGTTTTCGACAATATTAAAAAACAAACTGAAAAACCTCTTCTGTAAAATCGCACTTTCAATTAATCGAATTTCTTCAAATTTAGAATTCTATCTAGGCTTCTAATGTCTACTAATATTATGTACATGGCAGATACGTTAACTGAAATGGTACATCTGAGGAAAGTATCTTTAACGCTAACTGTTCCCCACCACCCCCAAAAAAATCAATTTTCCCAGGAAAATATTTCAAATACAAGTAATAGGTGATTGATGTGTGCAGCCAGTATACGAAGGTTACAGAAGATCGTTAGAACCGTCTTGCGGAAACACAAAAACTGCAAAAAATTATTCAGTAATGTCGCACTTCCTGTTGCACAAAAATACTCACATACGCATACAGACCATTTGCTCAAAAACAATTTTATCATACTCAAGGGACCTCAAAACAGATATTTCCGGTGAAAAACTTAATTTTCCAAAATTTGAGACCATCACCTGCTTTTTCCAAATACCTGCTCTTAATGGGAGTAAGAGAAAGTATAATTGCGTCTATAAGCAGGTAATAGTGTAGCAGGTAGTACGTAAAGATTAGTAAAAACAGCAAATTCGAGGAAAACTTAACAATTAGGTAATAGTTCAATTTAGGGTCCACAAAACACTTGCAGTCACCATGTACAGAAGAAAATTCCGCCTTTCCAGAAATTTAAGGAAACCCCTCCTTATCAACTGGATTATGTAAACACTGTAAGTTTTATTTACTTCTTTATTAATTGCATAATAACCTCCTCAGAGATACATATTACAGTAAATATGTAATTAGTTTAAGCAATATGAATTGTATAACAATATATAAGTGTACAAATATTATATAAAAATATGAATAAAAGTTCTTCATTTTCCAAAAATAATTCATAATATTGTAATTTTTATGAAATTAAGAATAATGAAAAAAATTAGGGCTAAAACAAAACAAATACATACCGTTTGTTGTCAGTCACGGCCTGCACACTGTGGTGTGTGTGAAATTTGAAAATTTAAATATGATTTATTTAATGTTGAAACAAGGGTAATTATTAAAAATGAACAAAATAAATTGGTTTTATTGGAACGTTATTGTCAAATGGTGAACATACAGTATCACTAGCAAGAATGTGCGGCGGCCGGAAGGAAGAGATGGAAACTGAGAAGAAGATAGCAAGTGCGCATGCGTAATACCCAGGTGTGTTCGTTCTTGTTTTTATTTTTGTTTCTTCATTGATAAATCGTTATTTAATTAACAAAAAATAAAAAAAAAAATAACATATATAATTGGCCAAGCAAACTATCAGAGGTAAAAAAATAAACATATCTGGTGTGACCCGACCCACACGACTTTCTTCTTACAGCTACAATTCACACACAGTTATGGTGTGACAATTTTCTTCAAACTGAAAATTCTGACTAAATATCAAGGGCTGCCATCAGTGTTATATCAATTAGCTGCCATCAGTGTTATATCAATCTAAAATTAATAAAACCTTACACGACCCCAAATTGCGAATTCCAAGAAAACGAGTAAACCGGAAGTTTACGGTTTTTTCAGAAGTGAACAGGTTTTTTTCACTTTACTCCATAAAACAGCGACGGCTTTCATTAAATTTGTTATCCCAATAATTATGGATATAGATGTCCCTCAGTTTTATTTGAACCATTTTTCCGAGAAATTTATTTAAAGAAGTTTGTTCGGGGGGGGGGGGCATACTCTTTTTCAGAGAATAATTTTATCAAGTTCAGATTGTCCAATTGATTTAAAATTGAAGACAAATAAACATTTAAATAAAAATTATTTGAAAAAAATTTGTTATTTGCAATTTTGTAGAAACAAATTTGATGTGAAACACTCACAAGACATTATCTTACTTCTTCTGTTTACGTTTGTGCTGCCATTGACAAATGTTCTTCAAACTAATAATATTATGTAGAATCGTATAATAAACGGAAATGACAGATTAGAGAGAGCTCCAGTAAAAGTCATATCTATGTAGTTTATATAGAAACTTTAATCGTTGAAGCCGTTTTTAATAAAATCGTTAAAACCTAACGAAAAAAGGAATCCATTCAATAAAGTAGTATTTCCGGTGACCAATTTTTACCAAAACCTTATTGTCCGTCACCGGATTTTTTTCACACGGCTGCAAAACATATCTTTCCGGTTAAAAAAACTCAATTTCGAAAGCGATCGCAATACTTCCTCATTACATCCACCAATAGGAGTAAGTAAAGAAAATAAAATTTAAACCAAATCCAACAGTATCGATATATTATAATATTGACACATCTGTTTGAATAATTCAATTAAAAACGTAATTACAAAAATATAGGGTCGACTTACATATGTATAAACATAATGACAGTAGATAATCAATGTTTAAACAAATATTTACAATGAATGATATTTTTAGATTTCTATAATAAATTTCCTAAAAGGAATTGTAATTTTTTGCATGAATTGTTATTTATGAATGAATCTGCTTTGAAAGGCAGGAAAGTTCGTCTTTGGAAACGGACTGGCCAGTTCTTCGGGAATCTTGGGCCGACTCGAACGAGTTGTCAAGCCTAAACAATCACCAACAAAACATACCCCTTCTCTAAACAGATTAGCAGATATAGCTAGGTTATCTGTACAAATATTTTGTATGTGTAGCGTAATGATAGCACCATGATGGCGTAGTTAGAGTACCCACGAACTGACAATTTATATTTCAACTTTTTACTGAGGAAAGAGAAAGAGAGTTCATGGATGGTAGAGTGACCGAGCAATGAGTGATAACGACTTTAGTATTGTACCGTGACGTAGAACGGTGTAACGTTGGCTGTTATGAGTCGTTTGAAAAATGGAAAACCTGTTTAGAATTTCTGCTTATACGGACGGTGGATTGCTAGAGTGAGCTAGCTTAGAACTAATAAGATTGAAGTTGATTTTTAAGAGTGATGTTGACTCTTTAAAATTTATTAGATGGCTGAATAAAACCGGCTGACCGGAAGTGCGACTATACCGAGTTCTGGGGGAGCTGGGTTACACTCCACTCAAGTCTCATTTTTCGGTTTAGGTTTTTCCAAACTGTAAAATGGATCTCAAATACTTGCTTTTTACAGCATTATCAGGAAGTAAAATGATATGGGACCTTCAAAGGTACATTTAACCATTGATTTCTAGTTTATATCGAAAAATTTCATAAATAAACGAGAAAATATTAAATGTCTTTTTTTTATAACCCAGGAAAAGTGGAAACATAATTCATAAATTAGAGACATATATATCCAGGAAATGACTGGCTAATTGTTGGTCAGTAATTGATTCAAATATTTTATCTTACTGAAATGTGCATATAATTCAGGACTTACTGCTTCGTCATCTCGAGATATTGAGGACGGCCTTAAGTTGAAAGCCAGACTAGAAACCAAGAGCAATGATGAGGTGGAATAGACAAAATTGTTGTTAAACTACTGGAAATTTGGTTTATAATAATTTTAGCCGAACAAAAAGTGAAAGTGTTCTGACGAAATGGAACTTATGTAATTGATTTTATATATTATTATTATTATTATCCAATAATGTACAAATTTTTATTGGAAAGCAACGATTCTAGGGAGAATTTAAGGCCTGCTAAAGGAAGCACAGAGAGATTGTGCGTGTACCCACACAAACAGACTCTCTGTTATTGCAATGATTTTACATAAAGTAGGTTTGATTTCCATCAAATACTGAATTTTCACAATACTTTTGAGTTACTCTCAGCGCTATTATAAGGTGGCGGGGATTTACAACCTTTTCTTTCTTTCTACTGTAGTTAAAAGAAATATTAAGAAAGTATCAAATTTTAGAAATTCACATTTTAGCGAAAACACGTGTTTTGAGCTCCTTTGAGTAGGAAGAAGAAAAATGAATGATCTGTTTCGTTTTAAATGCTACCAGAAGACCAGGGACCATAAGGTTTTGGCCAAAATCGACCAAAATTGTTCCTGGAAAAACCAATCAAGGGGTGTTCTGGACTAGAGGTAAACGTCAAGCTTTTTCTCCAAAAATGTCATTTCAATGTATTTTAAACGATTCAATATCACCTATATAATCATCAGAGACATTTTCCGTGGTAGCCTGCTTCATTTTGTGTCCATCGACCGGTTTCGGGCGTTCGCCCATCTTCAGGATGCGCTTTTCAGACAGTGTGCCAACACAGACTCGTACAGAGACTTAGTTTCACATTCTCCATGTGTAACTAAGTCTCTGCACGAGTCTGTGTTGGCACACTGTCTGAAAAGCGCATCCTGAAGATGGGCGAACGCCCGAAACCGGTCGATGACCACAAAATGAAGCAGGCTTCCACGGAAAATGTCTCTGATGCTTTCCAGCTCTGCGGAACCAACCACCACATCACCTATATAATATTAATAAGAATTTAATGTGTTACCAAGATTCCGAGGATGAAGAAAATCGGTTTATCAGTTTTGTATCCAATTATTTTTCGGACTAATAAACAGTGTACATAATGTAGTAATACTATATGAAATGAGTATCTAAATCAAAGAGCACTATGTAGTAAACTGCAGTGAGAGAAAGCTGCGACACCAGATTTTTTGCTGGTGATTTTCTCGGAAATGTCTCATAAATGCTTTTTGAATGGTGGGGTGCGGGCTATTACTTTTATCTGAAAGTTTTTCAAGAAGTTGATTTTTTAAGGGGTTCTGTGGTTAAGTGCTGCAACGTTCGGCTTTCCTCTTATACGTAGTTGCAGTTTAGGACACATGTATGGTTCTATTTTCTATAAAATATTAAGATCATTAGCAAGCATTGTTAGAATTTTTAATAAAAGTGATAAACAGGAAGGGCAATTTACTTCAAGTTCTTGAGTTTTTTCAAAGTTGCCGAAAAAGACTCGCTCTAACAATTTTCTTTTAATTTGGAATGAGATTGTAAGCTCAACATTTCTATTTGCAAAACGTTTCCCTGTGAAATCTGCAAGTTAGGCTTATATTTAAAATGTTAGGTTGAAAGAAAATCTGCCAATTAATACGTATTTCAACAATGGCAGTGAGTGTGAACGCTTTACAACAACTGCTTTCCCTTAATTTTATTTTCGTCTTCTGATTGTGACAGAAATATGTCATTTATACCTTTTTTTATTAAGTACGATCAGACCGTGACCAAAATTATCTAAAGTGCTAAAACTTGTAACAGTTAAAAAGAAAACACTATTGGCTCTCACAAGCTCACGTAATGTGCCTGACGTCCTTAACAATAAATAATTATCAACTTGACATACGGACAGGCGATAATTCAACAAAATTGCGGCGTAATTAATATTGTCTATAAATGGTGTCCTTGTCCAAATAATTAAACTAAGTATGTGAGAATCTTTATACTTCAGTAGTAATGCGGGAGGCCTATGTATGTGTGTGTGTGTGTTTGTTGTCTGATGTCTGTCTGTATATTTTCAATTAACTGGCTAGGCAGAGAATAATGCGAGTGTAATGGTGTGATGATGTGTGTTTGTAGTAGCTGGTTGTGTAGCACGAGCGTTTTAGTGAAAAGGGATTGTAAGTAAGTTGGAGATAGAAGTAATAAGAATGTACTTTGAAAATCACAATAAAATCTTATAATAAATTCTTATAACTTGATACTGGTATAGGATACTGGTCTGATTTCTAGCACAAGTCTGTCTTTAAAATATCTCTTCTCTTTGTTTCTTCAATTCCTCCCCTGTGAGGAGAAGGGGTAGTACAATGCCATAATTGTTCTTGAACCTTACCAGTAACTGGACTTGTATACCTGGCTAGCCCTTTTGCAAGGGAATGTCACATTTCTGATTTTTTTTATAATTTAATATTATTTCAAGTTTCTTGCATCCATCACACGAGAGAGAGCACTTGCCCATCCAAAAATACAATACTTGTTACGTTATTGCCCGCACCACATAAAGAGGTTGCTGATATGTGAGTTTTAATGCCAGTTCGTATACCATTTGTGGTAAATTATTTTATTAAATTCCAAGTCAAAAACAAATGAAATTCTACTGATTTAAAAAAATAAATCATTCATTACGATTATGTACTTGTTAAGGTGATGGGTTTTCCCTCAATTGAGAAAAGGTCCCATTTACAATTGAGTAAATAAACTCTAGTAAAACGTAAACTGTACTTGTTTATTATTAAATTTAATTCAACTGGTATATAAAATTAGTGGAAGTGGACTTGCTCCTAGAACAGCCAAACATGAAGTGTGAACTACTATCCCCTTACAAAACAATGTTGCCAACCATAATTTTAATTTAAATTTCAATTATATAATGATAATCACAATTAACATTATTGGATACAAACTCCAAGTAAATCTAATATCTTCCTTAACAATACTAATGCCACATTCAAGGTAATTAACAAATTTTCTACAAACTGAAGAATTCTCAAGTACTTTTATTTTTAACACGATCTCTAACTCTAGAGTTTGAATACAGCAAGATAGTTCTCAAGTACCTACAGGGAACTGGACTACTAGCCACTCTTCTTCGACTATCTTGTGGCGTAGTATCCTAGAAAACATGACCCAAAACATCGTACTTACCTCATAATCTCTAACATTTTCACCTTCACAGGTAGTTTATTGCGTGCTAACTAGAGTGTTTAGTGAATCCTCAATTTAGAGTGAGAGTATGGACTCATTGACTGGCAAAATGACGATTTGTCGTTGAATGTTAATGGTTGAACGAATAGCGTTTGGATAAGAGCGAATTGCCGGCCAGGCACCCTTTTGAAGTGACGGTTGGACTAGCTCCTACGCTCTTTAACTTCTCCTTCCAAGGCCCTTTAGTATGTTGGCTGTGTGAACTCCTGGTAGGGAGACATGTCATGTCAATCAGTACCCCAAAAATATTCACTACATTTTTTATTCTAATGTTTCTTTTTGTATTTTGCACTCGAATCTGAAATCTATGTCCTTCAGATTCCATTGGAGAGAAAATAACATAAAAATATATCTGAATCCCGTATTTAACAAAACTCACCGAATTGCGTATCAATAACCCACTTGGTGAAAACACCTGAGGATGGTTTTTAAACGAAATAAATCACCATCTCATCAATTTGGCCTTAAACGTTTGTTGTTTCGCCCAAGTTTAGCGTTCGTAAGGGAAATATTTACGTCTTGCAACACAAGTTATTTCATGGTCTCAAACAACTGGCTGGCTAGTATAACTAAAATAGTCAAGAAGGGCCATGATCAACCGTCAGCAAAATCGATAAAAAGCAAATAATAAAATAATAAAAGGATAAATTTAGTTGCACCAGAATTGTGTTGCCTTAGAGGCGACATTATCCTGAAGAAGCCTATTGCAATGTGGGCGAAATGCTGGTTTACAACAAACCAGTGACGCGATCTCAAACACCAAAGTCATCATTAAATTAATTTTTCCGAAAAAACTCAAAAAAATGTGATCTGAGCTGGTGGCATTCCAAGTTAAAAAAAATCGTTGTAGCCCTCCGGAGAAAAGTCCAAAACACGTGGAAATCTTTTCTATAAAGTCGCATTTCCGGTTAATCGTTTTTCTTCTAATTTGGAATTCTAGCAAAAAAGTTTCTAGAGTACTTGATATTATTATTGGTTGTAGAATCTTAGTGGTACATTCTACCTAGAACCTCCAGAAATCAATTTTCCGTAAAGCATTTGTGTTGGTAAGCAGTAGGCGAAGTTTAGAGGAAATCATTGGAGTCATTTTCGAGAAAATGGCCAAAAAGTATTGTAGAGTAAAGTCACATTTCCGGCTGATGAATCTGCCCAAAACCTTCGTTACAAATGTGGTTGTGGTAGGCTCTAAACAGGACTTATGGACCTTTGAGCTTCCTACGGATTTTCGTGTTTAAGATATTTTCATTCATACGTTCACCAAAATGAATTCGCTAAAAACATTTTCGACATTTTCAGAGACCGACCTCAGAAAATCTATTTCCGGGGAAATTCAGTTTCGAAAATTTGACACGTTCACACTGGCATTTCCAACAGTGAGAGAGAGAAAGCAGAAAAGTGAAAAATAAAAATTGATGTCCTATACAATTGAAACGAACACGATAATGAATATCTATTGCCGATTAGCAAGCCAAAAATAGCGGGTGCGGGTGAGTGAACCGTATTACAACTCCTTATTTAACCGACAGAATGTATGAACTATACACAAGAAGGCAGTGAAGGTGTTTGTATTGTTATTGAACTACTGTTTACAGCTCGTTGGGGTAAATAATCGATGTATTGAATTATAACACAATAATAGCATATCTCCGAATAACAATAATACCATTTTAAATTTATCTTTTTAATATTTAATTTAGATAATATATTCATAATAATAAATATTTTAATAAAATAGAAAGTATCAAATGAATTCTGAAAATATTTTATTACTAAATTTAATAAATAACTCTCTTATCAATAAAAAGTCATTACACTATTGTGGTTATTACGATATCAATTTTGCCAATATAATAAACAAAAAACAACTTTGCTGGGCAAAACGTGTAAGCCTATTTTCCTTTCTTTTTAAATTAATGAAGGAAGTATTCAAACTAAATTTGAAGAGGAAATAAATGTTCCCCTAAAATTTCCCATATATCTCTATTGCCATAAGCCGAAATAACACACGTTCGTTAAAATGGTTTAACATACGTTGGCAATATGTGTGTGTGTGTTTATTTGTTGATTATTTGCAAATATATGGAAAACGAAAAACCAAACAACTGCAAGTGCGACTTTACTGAATAGATACTGATACTCCCCACCGCCACCTTATACTGAAATAGACAAATAAACTTGTAGTAAAAACACCAAAAATTGAGAGAAATTATTTGTAAATTAAAATTATAAGAGAAAGAGATGTGAGCGTTTCGTATCGGGTGAAGTTTTTGTTTCTATTTACCATTAACAAGTGTAACCACTTGCAATAATCAATCAATCTTAGGCGCAAAACTTTACAAAAAATCTCAAAACATCAAAATAAATAACACAAGACACATATTACCCGTTTTAAGGCAAGACCAGAAAATAAATACATTTTGATACACAACTACAATAATTATGAATATTAGATAAAGAAATCAGGTGCGACCGGAAATGAAAGTAAAACCGGTTTATATTAGAGTATGTTCTACTTCACCCAGTTTTCACATAAATCCTGGAAAAATGCAAGTTCTCATCTTTCAAAGGATGTTTCAGCATTAAAATTTTATTAAACAATAATGGAAATCAATATAAGTAATTCTAAAAACGATTGGGAATAAGAGTTGGATAAAATGTAATCAGTTATTGTTACAGTAATATGACCATAAACGGATGGCAAACAACAAAATGGAAATGGAAAGGTTGATGTAATTATTTATTAAAATATTTGTGATCAAAACAAAACATTCTTTCCGGATCTGAACGAACCAATTCCATCAAGTTGAATATAAATAATGCGCCGTTGCGCGGAGTGCCCACACATTCCGCACAAGAGTCTAAAAATAATTTTGTTTAGAAAAATGTTACAAATAAAAAAGCTAGACACACGCACACACGCACACACACACACATATATATATATATATATGCAGTTAACATTCGAAGTTTAATGGAAATGTTTACAGTCGTTATCGAAAATATTCCAAAAAATCTGCAAAACCCACTGTGTGAAGACGCCACTTCCCGATTTTCTACAAATTGGGATTCTAGCAATGTTTCTATCGCATATTATTATTATTACTATATAAATGGTGCAACCATATTATATAATAATGAAGTGGTGTTTTAGAAGAAAGCGTCACGTTGGAGCGAAGATTCTCCTGAATCTCCAAAACATAAATTTTTCCGGGAAAACGTTTCAAATAAAAGTGATGGCTGTTCACTTAGTATAACAAAGTTTAAAGAAGAAAATTCGCTCGAAAAACTAATAAAGTGAAGTCACACTTCTGGGTGATGGATTTTGACCGAAACCTTCATGTAAAAAGTGAAAGATATCAAAATTGAATACCAAACTTTTTTTGAGCTTGCTGGATTTTTTTTTTTTTTTTTTTTTGAGATATGTTGTTCACACAGACAGACACACCGTTCGCTACTCCCCAGCCAACCACAACACATATATCTGAGTGGAAACTCTAATTGGAAAATTTTTAGTTGCAATACTTCCTCTTAATAGGAGTAACGTACATTGAAAAGGTTCTTAGTGAATAACTAGCCTGTATGTGTGTGTGTTATTGTTTTTAATATTTATTTACAGCATGTTCCATATACCTACACATATATTACAAACAAAATAATCACATACTCATATTTCAAAATAAATTTCAAATATAATTAAGTACTAAATGTTTATATCAAGCACCACACCAGTGTGGCGCGGCGCTTCATGTAAACATCTAGTTCAAGTCATCTCTCTAACGAATATATTACAAATCTTACTCTGACGATGGATGAGAATCCGAAACCGGGCAGAACTGAAATAATGATGCATGCTGCGACGGATAAAATTATACACAATAAAGTACGATTAAAAGTTACCAAACACAAAAGTTACCTATCTTTAGATAATACCTACATACAAATAGCAGAAATATAGATTCTAGGGGTGTTATAAATGGACCTGTGCATTTGGCTTAAATTTAAACTAGCCTTATCTTAAACCACTGGTATAACAGTCCGTGAAGGGCCAAAGGCTTGCGATTTTCAATGAGGGGAAGGGGTAAGCAGGCCACCGTGCGCACCACCGTTTAGTACTGATCGTCGTTATTACTACTATGTTCGCTACTAAAAATTGCAGCTCCGCCCCTTATTTCTCACGATTTTAGGTCTAATAAAACTTAGGCCGAACTTTAATAAAAACTGGAAGGTTAAGGAAAATAAGTTAATTATAAAATTGTATTAACGCTGTAAGACAAAGTCGTTTGTGCGTCTCATATCAATTTTTGTTGTTGTAATTCAATTAGTTAGTAGGGAAAGGGTCATAGCTCAGTCCCTAGCACCCTCAACTCTCACGCGGAAGTACCCGGTTCGAGGCCAGCACTGCTGCCCTTAGAGTTTTCTTCCTAGGAGCCTCTAGTGCTTACTGTCGGTATTGCTCTGAGGCCGGCATTGCTGTGAGAAGGCTCTGGGCGCCAACTGACTACAGATGGATGATGTTAACGCGCTAACAAAAAAAAAAAAGTAAATAGTAGTTTAATTAAATTATTTTTTTTAATAATATTATGTTTGTATATCTTTCAACTGTACAATAGAACCTGGCAGAAATGCGATTGTGGTTACCACGGCAAAGCTTACCACTGCCAACTGTATAATTTGTGGGTAAAGAATTATCGTATAATAATAATATAGGTCGCATATGGTTTGAAATCTAGATAAAAAATTTATTAGGGTGGTAGTGATAGAAAGTAGATCTTCACCGCACAGTATAGAATAATATAAAGACGCAATCATAAAGTTTGTGTGTGTGCGTGTGTGTGATCAAATAAAAAAATCTGGTGTGCGAAACACTCACACGATATTCCTCTCACCAATTCTCATAATTTTGCAAAGTGTTAAATTTCCTTATGAATACGAAATTTTAAATAAACATAAGTTAACCAAAGATCTTACCTAAAAAATGTGGGTGTTGAGGAACCATACACAAACTTTTTTTGAACGAAAAAACAAAATTTTTGCTCTAGGTACAAAACTTGTCAATCTCAAAAAATTTGATGTGAGAAACACTAACACGACTTTTTCTTACTGCAATTTGCTAAAACGGCCACAAAAAACTGAATACATATGTCTAGTGAAACTCACTTCCGGTGAACTAATTTGCTTCAAATTTGGAATTTTAGCACCATATTTCATTGTAATTATAATTAATATTGCGAAGACGATTAAATGGTATATTAAACTGAAATAACACTTTGGAGGAAAACATAAACCCACCCCACCCGCACACACCTGTCTTAAATGAATTTCCCCGGAAAAATCGTTGGAGCCGTTTTAGAGATAATCTTAAAAATTGGTAAGTTCATTCAGTAAAGAAGTGGAACGTTCACAAATTAGATTTACGTTTTTACTTTCACTAACTACTATAAGTGGAAGTATTGCCATCGTTCTTCAAATTAATTTTCAACCGGAAATAGATATTTTGCATCGGGAAAAAATATGTCAAAGACGAAAAACAAAATCAGTCAAGCGAGATCCCTTGAGGTGCTGGTGTGAAGTCAAAATCGGTCCAAATTCAATAAGAAGTTGTATTTAGGTAGAATGTTCGGTAGCGCTACCTACATTTTGCCAGAATCCCAAGTTTTAAGAAAATCGGTTAACTGGAAATTCAATCTTACACAATGGGTTTCTAATTTTTATGGAAATTTTCTTGGATAAGTTGCCAAGCATTTTCCATGGCTCGGAGTGCTCAACTGCAGATATAAATCTAACACCTGACAGATTTTTCCGGAAAAACTGTTGTTTTTTTTTTTAAGGGTCCTTGAAAAATTGCTTTCAGAGGCGCTCCTTCAATCTAGCAAGTCCTCTACCCTAACCACACAATTAACTGGATGGAAACGTTTAGAACAATATTTATAAATATGAAACTGCCAACTACTTAGTGTGGACTTTATTTTGATATTCTATTTACAGATCTGCTGATACAAACATTTTGTTATTATCCAAGTACGAGCTTTCTCTCTGCAGTTCGTGTTGGGTAAATTGATTTACGATGAATCTTCTTAGAATTTTACACTTTGCAGTTGCATGAATATGATGTAAAGATAAGATACTGAATTAAAGTAATAAAAATATCGGCTAAAAAAAAAAACAAATCCTGAAACAGTGGCAGAATTCTGAAATTTTGGTTCATGAGCGCGGCTGACAAACAGTGTAACAACAATATCGAGTTGGCTGCGATTTTTTGCCCATTCCAAGCTATCAAACTTATTCTCTCTCACACAACAAGCACACTGTGCGTGACAGGGATTATATATAGCAAAAACAATTTTTTTGGTTATTCAAGGTTCCTCCTTCAAACTTTACTTCCGATGAAAAGTTTATGTAAATCTCCACTGTTTAAGTAGCGTTATGTTGATCGTTACAAACTTTTGGTTGTAGAAAAGTTAAAATATTTCACTCAGTACGAATAACATTGCTTTTAGCGTGTGTCTGGGAATAAGATATCATAAAAATTGAAAATTGACGGGAGTTCAAACTTAACATTCAGTTCAACTACCACAACGAGAAATGATCGGAAAAATCCATCAACTGCGACAAATACGTAGATTAGGTTCTTTTTTGTAAGCTTTTATGATTTTCTCAAAAAAATTCCCTCAAAGTTATATATAACCCCCTGAGTATATATAAACTTAGTAACTTATCCAAACAGGTTTCTTTATTAACTTTCTGTCTGTTTATTTGAAATTTGTTTTAAACCCTGCAAGTAGATTCTGACGAAACAAAATTTGTACACTTGGGTGCGCTATTAGTTTGTAGAAAGTTACCCTTCCCATATTTATAACTCTCAACCACCCTTCCAATTTTAGTTTGCGGACATTCTGTTTTGTATGGTAAGGACGATGAATTAATAATAAATGATTTTTCTTAATCACACACATTTATATTTCTTAAAGAAAAGGAGATATCTAATTTGTTTATTTTATTACTAAATTTAGCAACCTATGGCCAAATCGAAATAAATGTGTCTTGCCAGATACCCGTATCTAAACCTAATACTTTTAAGGTCCATCAAACAGTGTTAATAAGTTTCTGGGCGATTCAGGAACATGTGTTTTAATTTAAGTATTTTATCTTGGTACCCATGAGAAAATTTTCTTATGTACTCGGAACTTTGGGTATTAGAGAAATTCTTGTGAACATTTGACGTTTACTTAGTCCTGTAGGAAGAGGGATAGTATTGCTTCATGCCAGATCGAGTTATCACCGGAAATACCCGTTTTTGGAGGTTATCTGAGTATGAAAAAGTGATTTTTGGGAGTAGTATCTCTTTTTTTACTTTTTTAAAATATTAATTTTCACATTTATGAGGAGGGGTCTTTTGAATATAAGTAAAAGATATGTTTTTTTTAGTCAATATTTTCAAAATAGCAAATATGCCCCCCCCCCCCCAAAGTTGCATAAAAACTTGATATTGCGGATAATAAGGACAATTCGATCAAAATCGTTCAATTGATATACGATTGATTTTTTTCATATAATATATATCTCAATCATTTTTCTTGAAAACACGCTCAATATCCACGAAAATTAGTGTTACAAAAGCAATTTACGCAAACTATTCTTGAAACTGTGAAAAGTACAGTTAAAAAAAAAAATCGTCACTAGTTACTGTCACATACAGTTCTGCCAACCTGTTTACATAAATAATAATCAAGAGAAGCTGTTAATATTGTTCGGTTCATTTTTTTTTTGCACACTATACATAATTCATGGTTTACAACAATGCAAACATCTATTAACGCCCCATGTATTGCTCATAGAGCCGTGTAATATGTGTAGTTGATTTGAACTAGCATAATAATTAAATTAATTAAAACAACTTCTGTTTTTTCAATATTAAAATTAAAATGTGCTCACCTTATTTGATAATTGCTTTCTTTTTATTAAATTACGATATTCAACAAACCAAACAGTTCATAATACTGATGATTTTTATTTAATTGAAATAAAATTAAAATTACAAAATATAAATTAATTTCACTTTTAAAATATTTACACTCACGTTATGAAGCCTTTCAAAAAAATCTACGTAAAATAAAACTTTTAGACTGAACAAAACAATTAAAAACAAAAACAAAACAAAAACCGTTAGAATTAGAAGGAGGCACAAAGTTTATTGAACAAAGTACACAACTCAGCTGGAGTGAACAGTGTGACTGAACTGTGTAGGTCGCAGCGGAGAGGCTGAGCGTACAGGTGGCTAGTTGCAGGTGTGCCAACTTCACCGGCTGTAATGTCCCCACCCCATACAAATAAACATAGGCACACAAACACCACCACAATGGCAACACTGCTTTATGTACATACATTCATTATATATATTATGCAGACAAGAGTAGAGAAGAAAAAGTAGTTTGTATGGACGGGTTTGTGTACATACATATGTCTCTACATCGAGACCACTACTACTACTACTATAATTCTGCAAATACCTTCATTTATCCTTGCATATTTTGTTCTATTATAAATTATTTTATTTCTTCAACTATTTCCTTTCATATTTGTTGTTTGACAGCTTCTAATGACATGTATCTTTTTACTTTCTGCTACTGTGAACGTGAGCACTGTAAAGTTTCGAAATTGAGTTTTCATTCGGAAATATACGTTCTGAGAACCCCTGAGTCCGAAATAGTGGTTATTGGAAATTGTGTATGCTTGTACGTAGAGTGAACAGCAAGTTTCAGAAACTAATAGTCGCAAGTAGTTCAAACTTTAAGTTTCACCAAGGATATCTTCGCCATTAGACCCTACAGGAAGTATTCTTTAACCAGAAAATTAAGTTTTACTGAATGAATCTTTCAATTTCTTTGGTGCGATTTTCTTAAAACTTGGTGTGTATAATGAACATAATATGTAGATTTATAAATTTGATTTAGAGCATTTCTGGGAAAATTCGTTTATGAGGCGATTTGAGGGGAAAATGACATTTGGCAAGTGTCACGGTCTTCTCACCATTTAATGTTAATAAGAATTATTATATTATTATTATTATTATTAAAATTTATA
>JAAEAF010009399.1:0-12213 GCA_011037195.1 Triatoma infestans
TCTGTGTTTTCTGCGATTTCATCCATACCGGTGGGCTAGAAGTGCTTCTTCACTGGTGAAGTTCTTTGTTTTCTGCGATATTGTACATAACGGTAGACTAGAAGTGCTTCTTAACTGGTGAAGTTCTTTGTTTTCTGCGATCTTCTACATAACGGTAGACTAGTAATGCTACTTCACTGGTGAACATCTATGTTTTCTGCGATTTTCTCCATAACGGTGGACGAGAAATGCTACTTCGCTGGTGAAGTTCTTCGTTTTCTGCGATTTTCTCCATAACGGTGGACTAGAAGTGCTACTTAGTAGTATAGGAATGCCGATTCTGGGCCACGTTTTTACGGGGCAACTTTTCCCTCACCCCCGGACCCCTTTGGTGACGGACATGGCCCCACCCCTATACTCCATCTCCGCCCTTTTTCTCTATCCCCTCCAACCCCGCCCTTGTGGGCGCGGCTAGGCCCACTTTTCCCACCCCACTTTCACCGACCAATCATAGAACTGGACCAGCACTTAAGCCACAACTACTCCCCCCACTCTCCCATCGACCAATCATCGAACTGGATGAGCACTCAAGCCACGCCCTCTTACCCCTCCACTTCCCCGTCATCGAAATCGACGAGCACTTAAGCCGCACTCACTTACCCCCACCACTGACCTATCATCGATTTCAAAAACTCTCTAGACCACGCCTACTTAGCCCCTCCCCTTAACTTATCCAAATCGTTGACTCGATTTTCTTTCCACCCCCACCCCTTAACTTATCGTCCAATCCGATGACCGTATTTTCTTCTCCCCACTCCATGACCTAACATCCAATGACTCCGTTACCCCTACCCCTTAACCTAACATCCATACCGATGTCTCCATTTTTACCCCCATTCCTTAATCCAACATCCTAATTAATGACGGCATTTTCTTTTCACCCCTACTCCTTAAACTCTCATCCAAACCGATGACTCCATTTTTTTCACCTCCAAGGACAATCCATCCCCACAACAAGATGGCGGAACCTAACACTGTCACACCACCCCTCACCTTACTCTGGGCTGGAGGTTTATTTTTTTTTAAATAAAAAACTTGTCATACCTTCGATTCGATTGTAGAATCTTTAGGTTGGAGTCGCATCACCCTAACCTCTCGATCATAGTAGTCCTCTCGCTAGCTGTAGTTTTCAACGTACATTTCTACTCTTACCTTCCCCACCCCTCGCTATCACCACCCTACTCTGGGCAAGAGGGGAATTATTTTTTATTTTATATGAAAAAACTTGTCTTACCTGCGATTCGATCCTACAATCTTTAGGTTGGAAGTCCATCACCATAACCAGTCGGCCACAATGGTCCTCTCGCTAGCTATACTTTTCAACGTATACTTTTCAACGTACTCCACCCCACCCCCCCTGCACTATTATAATTTTATTCGCCTCGCCCCACTCACAAAAAAAATTAAATAATAGAAAAAATATGGCGGAGTGGAAATTCAATTTTCACACACATATAATGATAATAATAGAAAATAAATATTTACTTACCCCCTCTTCAGTGCTGTAGTTGCTGTAACGAAGTTCACATACCGAACACACACTTAGAACTGACAGTTTCAGATAGTACAACTTACTAGTAGTAACATTATCTCCACTCCTATGACGTCAGATTGCCACTGCCTTAATGAATTAAAAATGTATTAAATATTTAATTTTATATATATAACAAAACCACTGCCTTTTAGTTAAACTCAATATATTATTCGTATGGCGTCACACAGCAACAGCTGTAGGCAGGCGATAACTGCCTTATCGATTAAAAATATATCGAAGATTTATTTTTATATATAACAAAACCACTGCCTTCTAGACAATTCCTGTTCAGATAAAGTCGCACAGCCTATAGTATTTCACTGCTATTCGCATTATTTCGATTACAAATATCGATTATCCATATTGATTAATATCTATTTTATGAATATAATTTATTAATAAGAAAAAACACTATCTATTGCTTCTATCACAACAGGGTAGTTATTGCATCACCTTTTGAAATTAAACTTTGTACTAAATACAAAAAAAATATATTTATTCTTACCTTAATCGCTTTGTACTCTTTTGTTAATTGAACTTTGTACCCAAAACAACATATATCTTGCCTGTCCAAACATGTTAAGAAAAATATATTTCTACATGTTATAGTTCATGATTGAGAAAAATGCAAAGAAACTACAATGAGTCATCCAGGAAATATTTTATTAATACTTAATCCTATTAAGAAAAAATAAAACTTTGTACTCATTACCTTTCTTGCCTGTTCGGACCTGTTACCACAGGTCTTCTTAGCATGTTTTTGTAGTACTTAATCGTGTTAAGAAAAAATAAAACTTTATACTCATTACCTTTCTTGCCTGTCCGGACCTGTTACCACAGGTCATGCTTTGTATCCTATTAAGAAAAATGTAAGTATATACAATGACTCATCTAGGAATAGTTTTATTTTATTTATTTCTAACATATCTTGCCTGCCCGGACATTTTACCACTTGTCATTGAACATAAACTTTGCCCTCATTAACATTATTATTCATTATAAAAGAAAAAAAATCTTATCTTAATTCCTATTTACGATTTTTGTTTATTAAACTTTGAACTCAACTGAACATATCTTACCATAACCTTATTTTGCGGCCGCAAAATTCATAAAAAAATAATGTCATGTGCGGGAACCTAAGCCTAACCCAACCCAACTTACTCTAACCTAACCTAACCTTACATAACCTAACTTAACTTAACGTAACCTCTTATATTTTGTTTAAACCTAACCCAACCCAACTTACTCTAACCTAACCTAACCTTACGTAACCTAACTTAACCTTACATAACCTAACTTAACCTTACGTAACCTAACTTAACCTCTATATTTTGCATCCAAACCCCAGGACATTTTGCCTACATATCTAAGCAGATTATATTTTGCCAACTTATCTAAATAAAATCTTTGCCTAATTATGACCAAGATGCATGCTACAGATGCGTCATGCCCGCCGACTAATCATCGATTTCGACGAGCACTTAAGCCACGCCCACTTATCGTAGTTCATACAAAATAATCTAATTTGCAGGTAAAAATGACATTTTGTCTAAATCTAAACCTATAATGTTGCCTAGCCTAACTAAACCAACCTCTAAGGCATTTTTGTCTAACTCTAAACCTATTATATTTTGCCCAACCCATCTAAACCAAACCTTTGGCTAATTGTGATCAAGATATATACTAGACATGATGCAATAATGTATTGCAAACTATAATAGTACAAATAGGAGAAATTGGTGTGATAGGGGACCGGAAATTCTAGTGATTGACCTGTATATCTTACTGAACCTAATAGCAAAATAAAATACTTAAAAAATTTGCATTGATTAGAAAAGATGATGTCAGATTTTGTTATATTTTTTTTTTTTCTTCTTTCTACATCACCTTTATAAATGAAATAAAATTATCTGGAATGCCCAGATAATGATGATAAATTATAACGCATATTGAAACCTGCACAAGGACAGATCCTTATGCATATAATATATAAGAACATTTTTAATAGTATTATTAGGCATTAATGATAGAACAGCATGTGGATGATGCGCATATTTTTATTTTTGTTGGTTGCAAAGTGAAGGTTTGCAGTCCAAAATGTAGTAAAATATAGGTAAATTTATTTTGTAATATGAAAAAAAAATAGATACAACCTTAACTGTGGAAAGGGATTTATTGGGTATAGTCCATTGTCTAAAGAGCATGTTGAGACATTATGTATCTGACAACTTTAGGCCTTATAGCCTAAACTAGGGCAACTAGGGGAGTTGTTCATTGAGAATGTTTGTGAAAAATATTTACTTAGTGAAGATTCCCCAAGAGAGTTCCAAGCCTTGGAAACTGTGTATGTGTTTTTCCTAATATTCAATCGTTAAATTTACCTTACGCAAATAAAAATTATTTGCCAATGTTTACTAAGCTTTATCATGATAATGATTATGAGTAAGAGATCAAAAAGAAGAATATTTAGAATACAATATGATTGTATCTCACACGATAAATTTAGATTATTTGTTCTTCGTAATATTATAGTAAAAATTTTCGCTTTTTCTTTAACAATCTATAGAAATACTAGAGAATTGCGAGATAACCTTTCTAGAAACCCAATTTTTTTTGAGATATTGAGGCGGCGCAATTAAATTTTTCATGAATTCATTATATTAATATACATCATGTTATTAACGTACATCATTAATATACAACATTAATATACATCTTGTTGTGGGGACGGATTGACCTTGGAGGTGGAAAGAAAATGAAGTCATCGGTTTGGATAGAGTTTAAGGAGTAGGGGTGAAAAGAAAATGGCGTCATTGATTAGGATGTTGGATTAAGGAGTGGGGGTGAAAATGGAGTCATCGGTATGGATGTTAGGTTAAGGGGTAGGGGTAACGGAGTCATTGGGAAGAAAATAGGGTTAGGGGTAAGGAGTGGGGGGAAGAAAATACGGTCATCGGATTGGACGATAAGTTAAGGGGTGGGGTGGAAAGAAAATGGAGTCATCGATTTGGATAAGTTAAGGAGAGGGGGTAAGTGGGCGTGGTTTAGGGCTTGTCGAAATCGATGATTGGCCGGTGGTGGGGTAAGTAGGCGTGGTTTAAGTGTTCTTCGATTTCGATGCCGGGAAAGTGGTGGGGGGTAATAAGGCGTGGCGTGCGTGCTCATCCAGTTCGATGATTGGTCGACGGAGAAGAGGTGGGAGTAAGTGGGTGTGGCTTAATTGCTCGTCCAGTTCGATGATTGATCGACGGGGAAGTGGTAGAGGGAAAGTGGGCGTGGCTTGGGAGGGGTGGGGATAGAGTGGAGGGGTAGGGGTCAAGGCCGTAACTAAAGGGGGCCGGGGGTGAGGGGAAAGTTGCCCCTCAAAAAAGGTGGCCCAGAATTGGCATTTCTATACTACTCTACTTCACTGATGAGGTTCTTTGTTTTCTGCGATTTTCTCCATAACGGTGGACTAGAAGTGCTTTTTCACTGGTGAAGTTCTTTGTTTTCTGAGATTTTCTTCATAAAAACAGCGACGTATCTGTTAAATTTTGTATATGAACTACATATTCTCTTTTCACTAAATCACTTCTGTAAATGCAAACACACATACATACATAAATACAGAGATACATACTCAATTCCGAAAATTTGACTTGAATGTTATACTTTCTGTTACTAGGAGCAAGAGAAAGTAAAAATCTGGAATGAAACATATATACGAGGGCCATTCAATAAGTAATGAGACAAATCGCTGTAGCTCAAAAACAATGCATTTAATCAAATACACAACTTTGGCTACTTTTCAATCTAGTCCCCAGAATTTATACACTTGTCTCATCGTGCTTCTAATTTTTGTATGCTCTGGCATAAAATTCTTTGAGATGATCTCGAAGCCATTTTTGCACCTGATTTTTAACTTTTTCATTGGATTGAAAATGTTTCCCATGTAGAGCCTCTTTAAGGGTCAAACAAATGCAAGTCCGATGGGGCGAGGTCGAGGCTGTAGGGGGGGGATGTGGAAGGCTCGCCCACCCCTTTTTGAACTGTGCTGTGTGTGGGCGCGCGTTGTCATGAAGCAAAATCACGCCTTTAGTCATTTCGTTCGAATGGCAGGCCTTACTTTTGTTTTGAGCATATCACTTTAATAGTGGCTGTTGATGGTTCGTTGATCTTCGAGATAATCACAATAAATAGGCATCTGCGAATCCCAGAATACTGTAAGCATGACTTTACCTGCAGAGGCTGGGTCTTGAATTTCTTTCGAGTGGGAGAACCCGCATGCTTCCATTCAAGGCTTTGACGCTTAGACTCCGGCTCCAAATGGTGTATCCATGTTTCATCACATGTTACAATTCTACTGAAAAATTCTCTTTCAGCTGTTGACTGATTCGAAACAGGTTTATTTGTGGGCGCCCGTAAGTTATCTTGGAACCCATCTCGCAAAAGTTTTCTTGTACTGCAGCTTACTCTGAATAATGTTATGGACAGTTCCAACATTCGCGTGCACTTCTTCAGCTATCAGTTCAACAGTAATACGCCTGTTGTCTTGAATTAACGCGTTAATGCGAGATTCAAGGGAAGAAGTTGCAACTTCAACCGGTCGTCCATTCGTTGCTTGTCACAGACACTTACATGGCCACTTTTAATCTGTTCTCCCGATTTGTAAACGTTCAAACGATTATTCCCGTTCACTTTCAACATTCTTTCGTGGATTTCACTACCTTTGGTACCCTCTGCAACTAAAAATCTAATCACTGAGCGTTGTTCTTCCGGAGCGCTGTCCGTCCGAGCATTCTCGAGCGTACTCGCCATTGTTAACTGAATATATTTGAGGTTATGCTTACCAAATACTCTCGAACAGCTGATGAGAAACTAAGTACAAGGATACCAACCTGACTCACTGAAACTATTGTATTGATTATACAAACCGTTTCTGAGCTACAGCGATTTGTCTCGTTACTTATTGAATTGCCCTCGTACATACCACTTCCTCTTACTGCAAATTACATAGCTATAATTGACTAAGTTTGTTCAAACTTATAATTCTTATTAAATGTTTAGTTGTCTTCAATATTAAATGAGTAAGATAATCTGAACTGAATTAACAACTCTTTGAGGTAAGCACAGTCTCATCACTCTCCTGCTCTTACAGCAGTAAGAGAAAGTAAAACTTTCTCGGTGACTTTTTTAAAGAATTTATAAATTACGAATAGCTTCCGGCTTTATAATTTTTAGATTTTTCTCCGAACTCTATGATTGATACAATTCAAGATTTTATAACATCAATCGGAAGTATCGACGAACCTCCTACAGAGGAGGTTAGAATTTTTCGAATTTTTAGAGCTATAACGATTTTCTTTATATTAAAAATGCTTTTCAAACATTTTTCATTTGGCACATATTGTCCTATGGTGAAAAGTTCTAATTCAATGTTTGTCTTAAGTAAATGTGCTTAGATTATACTAAGCGGTTTTGATATGCAAGGATTGCGGTTTTAGTAGGAATAAAATTGTTCTTTAATGACGAGGGGTGCAGTTGTTTACCTGGCAGGTATTTTCCAATCCTGTGAAGAGATTAAATTAGGTTCCATCTCTATTGTTAAAGCTTAGCACCTGTTTAGTCCCCTCAAAAGTGATACAACCAAAGTTAGGAATACATATTTCTAACCCTAATTCCTTTAATTTGGTATATTCAATTATTGTATTGGCACCACTGCCAGCCACTTTTAAACAATACTTTATCCCTAACGATTTCTGATATATTATTTTTGTATTTGGATGGTTAGTGTAAATAATTTGCCCAATTTTCATTGGATGTACACTTACTGTACCCTCTCCATTATTTTTATTTTCTACGACCACATAGAAAAGCCCACTATTCTCTAGAAGGAATATTTCAACCACTTTTTTCAGCTGTTTTTACAACCAATCGGAATATACCAACTGTTTTTCTTTTTCAATTTTTTATCTATTATTTTAGCTTGTAAATTATTAGTTTTTCCATTATTAGTGTCCTCGCTCACCTGTTCATCACACGAATTCAAAATAAAATTCATAAAACCACAAATATTTAAAAGAGAAAAAAAATTGAGCGAATATTATTTTTTGGTAACTGTGAAGAAGAGTGGACTGTCATGGTGGACACTGTTCACAGTCTTCTCCCTACTACCACCCTTCCTTCATGTCTACGGTACTCTATTACATCGATAGTATCGAATTACAATTTGGTCTCCTAATTACATTCTATTAAACTATTTAAATAATAATAAATTTATTTTTTCTTTTCAAGAAAGAAATTTATACCTGGAAAGATATTTGTATAATATAATTTTATACAGCTGATACTTCAATAATAATCATAATAACAATATCGTAACAGTAGGTGTACCTGACCTACTGAGAGAACACCTTGGACACAACTTGCACTCATACGAAAGTAGTCGTTAGTTATTTTTTCACATGGTTTAATGTGATACGAATGCAATTAAAAAACAAGAAACTGTGTAAAAGAAGTAAATGAGAAACATGTTAATAGTGTGTTGAATCGCAAAAGGCTTGGAAAAGGGAAATTTAAGCTAATATAAAGTCGATTTGTCTTAAGCAGAGCACTTTCTACTTCTACGTAAATTCCAAGAGGCGGAGTTATTGAAGGGACGGACGGCTCTTTGCTTGACAGGCCTGTGGGGTGGTATTTAACTTCCACTCCACGAAAGAATTCACAATAAAACGTTACTTGAGAAGAACTAAAAAGAACTTGTATAAAAAACACTGGACTCACTAAGCTTCTAATCGCGCGTGAACACACATGGTTCCCAGGGAAGTACATAGCCTGTTATAATAGTTTTGTATCGATTCGATCACCGCCGTTATTGATTATGGGGCCCCCTCACATCACTCCCCCCCAATAACGGCGTCGAGGAACCGCACTGAGGGTTTAACAGTCCTGCCGGAACGGGTCGTGGTGTGCGCTGGAACAGGAAGTGCGTGTTGAGATGGCCTCGCAGCGGCTGGAGTGGGTGTCAACTCGTCTGGTTCAGCTAAAATAACTGCGGGCTTTAGACGATCTATCGAGACGGTGACCTTATTCCCGTCGATATTAATTTTAAATGTCTTAGCACTCCTGGAAATAACCTGGTACGGCCCCTTATAAGGTGGTTGCAGGGATTTTTTTATTGTTAAATCTTTGAGGAAGACGTGGGTGCAAGTAGCGAGCTGAGGGTGTACGAAAGTCTTATGTGACTTCGGGACCGCTGGTGGTTGAAGTTGTTTCATAAATGACCTCAATTGTGTTATGTGCTCGCTGATGCCTGCGGAACCTGCTGTAGGGGTAAAGAATTCTCCGGGTACTCTCAAGGCCTGGCCATATACTGCCTCAGCCACACTAGCATTCGTATCTCTTCTGACGGCGGTGCGAAGCCCCAGTAATACAGTCGGGAGCGCGTCCGCCCAGTGCGCTGAACTTGTATGTGCCATCAGAGCGCTTTTTAAGGTTCTATGCATCCTCTCAACGCAGCCATTGGCCTGGGGGTGGTAAGCCGTCATTCTTATGCGTTCTGTGCCCAAAAGGTTCGTTAGACTACGGAACAGCGCCGATTCAAATTGTCTCCCTTGATCAGTTGTTATTCTGCGGGGTGATCCGAATCTGGAGACCCAAACCTGATAAAAAACTGTTGCCACCGTTTCTGCACAGATGTCCTGGACGGGCACTACTTCCGGCCAGCGCGTGAAGCGATCTACCATCGTGACACAATACTGAAAACCTTTTGATGGTGGAAGCGGGCCGATGAGATCTATATGTACATGTTCAAACCTCTTACAAGCAGGAAAGGTTCCCAAAGATGCCACTATATGTCTTGTTACCTTTGATTTTTGGCAAGCTATACAACTCTTAGCCCAATTGCTAATATCACGGTTCATATTGGGCCAAAAATACTTACTACAAATTAGCTTGCGGCTTGCTCTTGGTCCAGGATGGCTGGTACGGTGCAATGTGTTAAACATCGGCCTCCTAAAAGCAGCTGGCAAATATGGACGACCATTGCCTGTTGTCATCTCACACCAGATATTTTTCTCCCAACCGGGAATAACGAGGTGTTGCCAGGAGAGGTTTGACTGTTTAAGAAGGGGTGGAAGGTTTGTGTCAATTTCTTGTGCATGGACTAATTCTGCCCAGTCCGCCTCCAGGGATACATCTTCGATCCTTGATAAGGCGTCCGCCACTAGATTCCCCTCTCCTTCTACATGGCGTATATCCGTGGTAAACTCGCTTATAAAGTTAAGCCACCTGGTGCGCATAGGAGAATCCGGCGATTTTCTCTGACGGAAGGCATATATTAAAGGCTTATGATCAGTTAGGACAGCAAAATTTCTTCCTTCCAATGTTTGCCTAAAATGTTTTATTGCCAACATAATAGCCAGTAATTCCCTGTCGTAGGTAGAGTACTTGGCTTGTGCAGGACTTAACGTTTTTGAATAGAATCCCAATGGAACCCAAGTGTCGCCCTCTCGTTGTTGTATGACTGCTCCTACGGAGGTTTCGGATGCGTCACAAGACAATGTGATTTCCGCATCCTCAGCAGGGTGTCCAAGGTTTGTTGCTTGCCGTAGGTTCTTGATGCACCGCTGGAAGGCAGCTATTGTCTCTTCAGTCCATTCGATAGTTCTTTTATCGTTCTTTCTGGAGTTCTTCAGGTACTTGTTTAGAGGACGCTGCGTTTCCGCTGCTCCTCTGAGGCAAGGCCTGTAAAAATTCACCATTCCCAGAAAGCGTCTGAGGTCTGACACAGTGTTTGGTAAAGGATATTGGGCTATGGCCTGGACTCTAGTTTCGAGGGGTTTAATGCCGCATGGTGTGACCTTATACCCCAAAAATTCTATTTCACTCTCACCAAACAGACATTTATGAGGGTTTATAACTATGCCATGTTCATGTAATCTGCGAAAGACCTCTCTTAGGTGTTGCTCATGTTGATTTCTGTCCTCTGATGCCACAAGAATGTCGTCCAGGTAGACGAAGCAGTAATCCAGGTCCCTAAATACGTTGTCCATAAAGCGCTGAAATGTCTGCGCAGCATTACGAAGGCCGAAGCACATGCGAGTAAATTCATAAAGGCCAAATGGAGTAATCAGTGCCGTTTTTGGAATATCTTCCGCTGCAACTGGGATTTGATAATAAGCTCTGATCAGGTCGATCCTAGAAAAAATGTGTTTATTATGTAACTGCACGTTAAAATCCATTATATTTGGTACTCCATACCGGTCAGGTAAGGTTTGGGCATTTAGGCGGCGGTAGTCTCCGCATGTTCTCAGGGACCCATCTTTTTTTACAACCACGTGCAGGGGGCTTGCCCACGGGCTTTTTGAGGGACGGCAAATACCCTCTTCCATCATCCGTCTAAATTCTTCTTTTGCTGCCCGATACCTTTCTGGTGCTAAACGGCGAGCTTTTGCAACCACCGGTGGTCCTGTAGTTTCTATATGATGTTGGATGCAGTGTTTAACTGGATCCCTATGGCCTATTATCGGACTTGGACGCGTTACTCCACGAAATTCTTTAAAAATATCTGCAAAGGGCTGGGAACCTGGGATGGCTGAAATAGTAAGCGCAGTGACCCTTAAAACGTACCCTTTTGACGTCAAACCCGTCTGCTGGTCGATAATTTGGCGCCCCTTCAGATCCACCAAGAGCCCATAGTGGTACATAAAGTCTGCACCGATTATGGGCTTTGGCACCGCTGCTATTATGAAAGTCCATGTAAACGCTTTGCGGAGTCCTAAATCCAATTTCATTTGCTTCTCGCCATAGGTGCGTATAACGGTGCCATTTGCGGCATACAATGGAAATTCTAGAGGTGTCTGTTTCCCTGATGTAGGTAACGGAAGCACTGAAATGGCTGCCCCAGTATCTATAAGGTAGGGCATACCAGAGCGTTTATCCTTAATAAACAGACGGGGTTGTATTTCGCGGGTACTGGATTCCGCCACTTCCAGCACCCTCTCTAGTTTTCCGGGTCTAATGTAGGTTCTACCGTCTCTACCTTATTTTTCCAGTTGCAGGATTTTTCACATTTTTTTGCCTGGTTGCCAAATTTATAGTGGTAAAAGCACAACCAGGAAGGGTGTTCCGGTCCCCGTTCGCTTGATCTAACACGAGCGCGAGATCTGTTTCGTGATCTGTCTTGGTTTTCTCTAGTTCTGCTATATTGCGATTTCAATTCGGCCACCTCTTTTGTTAAGCGCCGTACTTCCTGGACCAAGTCTGTAGTAGGGCTGGATTTACTGGTAGTACAAATCTCGGTAGGAGCAGCTACCTCTTGAATCTTATCGGCTACCTCTGCCAACTTCTGTGGATCTGTTTGCCCTGTTGCTTGTAAGATAGCTTGGGTATTTGGCGGTAAAGATCTTAGCCATAACATCTTCACCACATCTTTTGCGACTGTCTCCCCGGCCAATAACTGCATCTGGCGTAACAGGTGTGAGGGCTTCTCATCTCCCAGCTGTTTGCCTTCGAGTAACTGAGTTATTCTTCTATTTTCTGACTCTGAAAAAGTGCTGATCAGTCTTTCTTTTAACGCTTCATAAGGGTTACTGGTAGGTCTTGACTTAATGAGATCGGCGACCTGTTTGAGCACATCGAATTCTAATACAGGTACTATT
>JAAEAF010009400.1:0-39678 GCA_011037195.1 Triatoma infestans
TCAAAGGAAATATTTTCTCTTTTATAAAGTAGCGGCGGCTAAGTGTGGTTTTACAAAATGATAAATAGCCTCATTCAACAATTTCATAAAAGGTAATATGTTTTATATATGATTTTAGATTTAATACAAAAGAAGAATTTATTTTGTACTATCTCCCACGTCCCTTCTCACTCACTCTCTCTCTCTCTCGTTTCCGGATTCTCATGTCTCATGACTCGCAATCATTTCTGGTGTTAATAATACTGAAGAAAAGGAAACCTTTATTTTTTACTCGTTCTAAAGAAGTGTCTTCATAAACCTGAAAGAAATGTGACAGAGATTTTTCCATCATCACCTTCAGATTCTATCTTCTTCTATCGCTTACGAAGAAATAATGAAATATTATCAACACTCAAAAGGAGTTACTCATGCCTACAACAAGTTGGGGAGTTGCATTCTCACAAGCTGCAACAACTCATATCGTAGAATTTGACAATATATTGTTATTTCACAATTTTTCTTATAAATATTTTTAACTAGAATATTCCCGGATTAGATTATTATGAAAAACGGATATTTCCGGTGAAAACTCGATATCGAAAATTTGACACGATTACAATACTTCCTCTTACTAGGAGTAAGAGAAAGTAAAATTATAAAAAAAGGGTGGATCAATTTTCATTTAACCAACAGCCAACAGCAATAATATGAAATAATAATAGCTGGTTATATAAATATTACATTATTTCAGTTTCTGATAGAATTTTATACATGGTTCACAACTACTACTATAATGAACCATTTAAAATATTATTAGACCAACTTACATGTTTATACGGCCTCTGTTGTAATGGAGGTACAATTAAAAAAATAAAATAAAATAAAAAATTACATCGAATAAAAAAAATAATCACTTACAAAGGATTTTGATAACTTTTTATTACAATCAATAAATTACATCTTCACTTATGTTTTCAATGTTCATATTAACTGGTCTCAACTTTTTTTTATTTTTATTTACGAATGGTTGCCGGAAAATATCAAAGATTTTTTGATTGGCTGTTTTATTTTGGAATCATCGATTGGTTTCGCAGCCTTCATTCATCATCTACCTGCCACATTATTTCCCTCCCTATAGCTGATCATGTCCGATACCTAGGAATTTACGTAAGATAGTTGAAACCCTCACACTCGACTCAAACGTCAAGAACTGATGAATCGTTACAGAACTTTTTCTAGATTACTAGATAATCGATCTTTCCTTCTGATAGAATGTTGAAGACTTTTGTTTTCAAGCAAGTTTTGTTTCTAGGGAAGATCGGTCAAGTTTGGGTCCAGCTGGTGTGATACCTGATAATTACTTCCTGTATTACCCGGAAGGTTCCAGAATGGATGGCAGGTCTGGAGACCTGAGATCATTGGGCAATATCTCTTGGTGAATGAACCACAGTCTTCCAGACTAAGGTTTATGCTATTCTTTGTTGTATATTGGATGAGAGGGTACGTGACGCGAACTTAAAAGGTGTTTGTATCTCTTCGGACAGCTAAACTGCGCTGAAGGCTTTGAGTTCATGGGTCTTCACTTCCAGGTTGGTGTTAGAAAGTTCTAAAAGACTGGAAGAGCTTTCTTCTCTGAAGGATGTGCTCCTAGTCTGGGTACCAGGTCACATGGGAATTTTTGGGAATTAAGAGGTGGATTGGTTTGCCAAATTAGGCGCCCCTCTCCCCTACATCGGTCCCGAGCCTGCTGTTGGCGTGTCCCCTGCCACATGTCTGTAAGGCTTCCAGTCTTGGGCAGCTTCACAGCATTCATCCTTATGGATGAGCACAGTTGATTGTCGGCAGTCCAAAATGCCCATCGGAGGGGTCCGGACAGGGCTATTAGTGAGACGTTGCTTGTCTTTCACGGAGCTCTCTCAGGCATCTGGTTGGATCCCTACTGGACATTGTGTTTAAGGTTAGCCAAGTAGCATTGTATTACCCTAACGGATTCTTGTGCCTTTATAGTACCTTACTCTAAAATTCACTATTTATTTTCCAAAATTATTTCACTTAAATATTGTCAAAATTCACTAAACTATTTTTCAAAACTATTATTTTTGCATTTCATTCCTCCATTACACATCCATCTTATGACAGATTGCCTGGGTTGTGAGCAAGTTAGGTTCAGGACCGTTGGTCGGAACAGGATGTTTGTGGAAGAGCTTAGGCTATTTCCCCTTAAGGTTATTGTCCGATTGATTAGGACTGCGGTTAATCTTAAATGGATTAGATCCCGGTATGGATTTTTGTTCTAGACCCGGTTTGTTGTTGTTTTTCTTGGGGTAGCTATTGGGCTTAGTGGAGCTTTGGATAGCGTAGGATTTGGTCCCTCCCGACTGACAAAATAATAAAATACTAAAACCTATTTATGGACTGGAATTATGGTGTTCTTCTAAGCGTTACAAAGCCCTTCATATCCAACAGGCAAATCCAAAATCCTGAGAAAAATAGTAGATGCTTGATTTTACCTAACTAATGAAATCATCCATAAGGATCTCAAAATCTCCTATATAAATAAAGTGATCCGATTCAGTTAGCGTAAGTTCCAATCTCTTTCCAGTAATCTAAGTCCTCTGATCCAACTATATTTTTTCCTGCTAAATTCTTGACAGTCCTCTTTGCAGACAAAAGAAAGGTATCCGGTACTCTAATTGGCATTCCAAATTAAACTCTCATCATAATCCTCTGATCCTGAACATGTCTACTAGGAGACTTCCTGCAAATCCTTGTCGGGCTCCTCCGGTGGTGGCCACGCAATCATCTTAACATATAACGCCGACCTTCTGGAATAGCTGCTGTGTAAAAGCTTGCCCATAATGGCGAACTGAAGATTCCCATCACTGGATGATTCGTCGTTCATATTGTTCAAGTTACATGAACATATTATAGTATATATTGATTATGTATTTATGTCATCACTTCTACTTATTGTATATTGGATACCGTTGGAAAATAAATAAATTAAAAAAAAAAAAACCTTTCATTTGGAATCCATTCAAATCACTATAATCACTATGGCGTCAAACACTTTTGTTACCTGTTCTTTTTGTTAAAATTTATCAATTTTAGATAGATTGTCACTTTATTATTTAATAAGATATGGAGAATCCATTTTGCTTTTTTATTTATGGTTCAAAAATAAAATTTAAAAAGGATATATTTTTCATATATACTGACGTCACCACGCCAAATCAGTCAAGGAACTTTTTTTTTGGAAATTGATTTGGTTTAAAATAATATATTTATAATATTTGGGACTTCAATCATTTTAAATATCATTTCTTCTTTTTTTATTATATATATATATTAAAGTTAATAAAAATGTTATTTATCTATCATCTCATTTTGATGACCCAAAATTAATTTTAAAATAAAATAAAATAAAAAAAATTTGGATATGAAAACATTCGTTTGAACATTTCATGACAGATTAATTAATATTAGAACAAAATTAATATTACCAAAAATAATGAGTCTGGTTGTAATGCCATACTGAGTTGAGATATACCATAATAATTTGATCATTGGAGAAGAAAATTGAATACAATTTAATTGGAATACCCCTACTCTATAAACAAACCCTCATTGCTTAAAATGACATTAATTGTATGTTCTGCATAAGATTGGATAGAGAGCGTATTAACACTAATGGGCCTGGCCTATCAACAAACTAAATCGACTTGTTAATTTTATTCATAAACTGAAGCTTTATTTTTTATTTATTAGAAATAGAAAAAAAAAGGAAGGTATGAATATCATATGGGTATGAATATGAATGTGAATATGAAGATTAGAAAAAGATATGAATATGACTGCAAAAAAAACTGAAACTTAATGACAATATTTCCTTATTTTTAAAAACTAATACGAAGTTACAAAAAAATAATTACAGATAAAATCAGATAATGAAATGAACGATTTGACAGAAAAAGAAATGTGTGATAATTTTTATTCGTTTTTAAAACTAATACAAAAATAAAAAAGCAAAATAATGCAATAGACAAAAATCAACCTTAGCCAGTACATGAGTAAAATTAAATGTTTTAAATGTTTAATAGTAAATACAGGCGCTAATGACCACTGCTGTCGATGCGCCAAAAAAAAAAAAAAAATAGTAAATACAATTAAGAAGACACAGAGTAAAAATGAATGCAAAACAATTTCCATTCACAAATTATAGCATTAGTATACCTTTAATAAATATTAAAATATATAATATTAAGTGCAGAAAAAAAAATGGAAAAGTCAGTTCACTTTTCCAATTTAAAAACATATTTTTTTAAGAAAATAATTTAATTTTATTTATTTACAAATTAGTATGGGCAAGCTCACTTAGAGCTTTACACATAGAGCTAGTTGAAAGAAAAAGAACAGAAACAATAAAACAATGCTGAGTCTTCTCAGTGATCTTGGTAGAGTGTGGGTTTTAATCTTCTGGATGAAGTAGGCTCGCCTATGTGGTAATGTGAGAAGCTGAGGGTAGTGTGTGAAGCGATAGGAAGAAATTGTCTGTCCGTCTAGCCGTGTGTGTGTGTGTATATATCTGGCATGTCAAGTTCTCTGTGTTAGTGTGTTTCTGACAAACCAGGGAGCGTTTAGTGCAATTCGCAGTACCCTTGTTTTGGAAAGTCTGCAATCGTTTTGTCAGTGTGTTGCTAGCTGTTATCCAAACTGGACAGGCGTATGTCAGGAGAGGTCTAAGGAGAGTTTTATAGAGTAGTGTGGTACAGGAGTGTTTGAGTGATGTGTTTCTGTTAATGAGTGGGTAGAGTTGTTTCAGTCGGGTGTATGCTTGTTGCAGTTTAGTGTTAATGTGTAGTCTCCAGGTGAGTCTTGTATCAAGGATTGCGCCCAGATAACGCACTTCCTGGTCTTTTTGTTTCCAGGGAATTTCCTGGTTGTCAATTGTTAGTGGGCGAAGGTCTTCATTTCGAAACCGCCGGAGAGCGAAGATTTTTGCTTCAGTTTTACATGGGTTTAACTTTAGCTTCCATCTGTGAATCCAGCTAGATATACAGTCTATTGATGTTTGTAAGTGAGGAATGCTTTCGTTAATGTCTGTATTGGATGAGGCTAACATGGTATCGTCCGCATAGGTAGCTAATGTCGCTACCTCTGGTATGTCCGACAGTAGAGGTTGAAGAGTATTGGGCTCATGATTGCCCGTTGTGGTAGGCCCGCTAGTATTTGTCTTTCTGTGCTGAATGTATTGTTGAGTCTTACCTGGAATGTTCTGTCTTGTAAGGAGGATCCTATTATTCGAGTTAGGTATGTTGGTGCGTTTGTGTTTGTAAAGTAGTCCAGAGTGCCAAAGTGTATCAAATGCAGCAGCTACATCAAGAAATGTTGTTGCCGTGTATTTTCTTTCCTCAAAATTGTGTATAATGTGTTCTGTGACTCTTTTTAATTGGTGTAGTGGTGAGTGTTTTTGTCTGAATCCGAACTGATGAGGTGGGATTGTGTTAGAGTCTGTCAAGTGTTTTAAGAGTCGTTTGTATATTATTTTTTCTAATATTTTGGAGAGAGAGTTTAAGAGACTGATAGCTGTTAGGATCGTTTTTTGGCTTACCAGCTTTGTGAAATACTATCACTATAGCATTCTTCCACTGTTTGGGAAAATATCCTAATCGAAGACAAGCATTGAAGATCCCAGTTAGTAATGCAAGACCTTTCAGAGGCAGGTTTTTTATGACAATATTGGGAATTAGATTGTCCCCCCGGAGCTTTTTTTTTGTTGGGGAGTCCTTTGATTATAGATAAAATTTCGGAAGGAGAAGTAAATGCGATAGGAAGTTCTGCTGTGTGGTGAGGTTGTTGGAGTTCAGAATTTGATAAATACAGCCCAGACATGTTATCTTTCAGTGTTCGAAGTTGCTATAAATAGAATATATACACGATTTGTGGTGGATTATTATCCACTTAAACGATTAACAGACTAAAAATTTTCTAATTTTTCATATATAGGGTACACCATCAAGGGCTTCAGAATGTAGAAACCAGACGGATAATGTTTCTAATTCTTTTTAACACTTTACCATACAATATATATGACTTCTCTTTTAGGGATACCGGTGGTGTAGCTACACTCTTTGAACCGCCCAGAATAAAAATACCAAATGCTATTTAGTCATAATTTGAAAATTAAGTTTTATAAAAAATAAATCTTATTTCTTTTATTTATATATTACTTTTTATTTATATTTATATAAATTACAAATTTAATTTTATTGCTTTTTTAGTAACAAAATTATAAGAAAATAATTAACGCTCCGGAAATATAATTTAGAAGCTTTAGAAAAATAAAAGTCATAATAATTTCAAAAATTAGATAAAACTATATTCTCTTGATGAAACCAAGTTTCGGAAAAACAAAAAAATATCTAACATTCTTAAATCAGCAATTTTCTCTTTATATAAGCTAAACCAACTTGAAAAAAATATTTATATTTCAGTATCGGAGTTCCAGAATGTTCATACTTTTCATTAACAGGCCATATCTTCTATTTCTGCATGGATGGTGGTTTTCCTTAAAAAAGCTTCCATGGATCTGATGTCCGTAATGCCCTTATAGACTTAATTTTCCTTCTTTTTTTTTTTAGACGCAGTAGGTGCTTGTAACATAACTGAAGTATCTTTTCAGGCTCAGAATCAGCGTTCGAGAATTCTGCCTGACAAGGGGTTAAACATTTCAGACTGACCTACCAGGTTAACAATAGAATGGATATACATTGGACGAGAATTTTCTGTTTGCTTCACAAATATTTTATAGTTTCTTGACCAGACTCAAAACAGTTTCCCTTCCTTTGAAAGTGACTTAACTCGTTTAACTGTGACATAACTATAGAGGGACAAAAATTCGTTTACGTAGATTGGAGCTTTTAGACTAATTCCAAGAAGTTCACAATTTAATTTGGTTCTTATTCAATTTTACTGCTACGAGAAATGCTGTTTTATGTGATTTTTTTTTACAAATCTTATAAATACGGCAACGTTTTTCCTTGTTCCACTACGATAAATACCATCTAACATTTCTTCATTGAGGGGAAAAGTTTTATTTCTTTGGCTATTGTTTTAACATATGAAATTAAATCCTCATTTTTGTTGTCAAGGGGAATGTTGTCTATCTAAATTGTATTTTTTATTAGTAAAATTACAATAATCTGTCACATAAGCTCGATGTAGTTCAGTAATTTTTTTTGTTTGAACTAATATTCTTTCGCTTCTCAATTCATGAAATTGTTTCACGTAGAGAATTTATCAACTTCTTTGTTTAATATGAGCGGTTACAATTGAGTTGTTTTGATGATCAGCTTTGAGTATAGCAAATTTTTTTGAATCGTGTTTAAATCACAAGTAATTTTATCAAGTTTAGTGAGAATAGCATTGAGTGGGTCACTACTCCCCCCCCCCCATTAAATTTATCTGAATCATTCGTATTATTACGTGTCACTGCACTTATCCATAAACAAGTAAGTAAATTTCTAATAAATAGAGCACTTTCTTTACACTCATTTTCACTCATTTTTCTATAAAACAAACAATGAACATTAACAAATTCTATTACCTTATTCGGTAAATCAAATTGTAGCAATTGTTGGCCGTTAGAAATGATCAGATGTATCTGTTAGTTGGCTGATCGGCCAGGGGGTATCACAAGAAAACACCCAAAAATTTTTGAAATGTTTTTTTATTAATAACCCGACGTTTCGACAAACATTGTTTGTCTTCTTCAGGGGCTATCTATAAAGAAAAAATATACATAAAAATCTATTTGCATTAACAATTCCTAACGGTACTTCCCCCCCTACCGCCACCACCACCACCACTTTCCCCGGTGTTCCTTCTCAACCTTTCACTGGTAGTAACACTCATAACCACAGTCATAATTGAACATGTAGTAATAAGACATACAAATTTTCCCATTCTAAGATCTGTAACATTTCCATAATTTTTTCTATACGAGTATCTGTATTTTACCTTTGTATTTTGTTTTAGTTAGTTTTCCATTACAATTTTTTTATTATTCTATTGCCATATTTTTTTTGTTTTGTTCTGTGTATGCATATTTTTTCTTTATACATAGCCCCTGAAGAAGACAAACAATGTTTGTCGAAACTTCGGATTATTAATAAAAAAACACTTAAAAATTTTGGGTGTTTTCTTGTGATACCCCCTGGCCGATCAGCCAACTAACAGATACATCTGATTATTCGGTAAAATTCAACAAGTTGATTGATATGTAATTCACAAAAATAATTTATCCTGGATAACATTAAAAAAAAATAGTTAAAACTGAGGAGCGTTGTAAACACGTCTTTATTGTACCACGTCTCAAGGCCAACTCTGTTAACTTTAATTTGAAAACTTTTAACATAAAGAAACTATCAATTAACGGTAGCTTTTGAGGAGAATAAAATTTTCTAGTAAAAGAATTTTAACATCTATTTGATTAATTGAAAAAACTTTTTGATTTTCCCACACTTGGTTGCATGATAATTGCACAAAATGCGTAGCTAATCTTTTGTCTATTGAAAGATTATGAGAGAAATGTTTGAGAAGATTTCCATCCTCTTATCTCGCTTAATCTCTTTCTAACTTCTTAAGATCACGATTCCAGCGAGACGCTTCCGTCCTGGTTGTCAAGAAAATCTTTGAAATAAAACTTCCTTATTTACTAGGATTGAGAAATTATTACCATTACAATCCATTAAAAAAAAGTACCATTGGGAGTTTATTTTCTACATACACCACACCTTCGGTATGAAATGTTATTGGTGTGGATGTGTAGTTGTAGTTTGTGGCGTGAGCGGTTTTTTAAAGGGGCTTGTGTTTGTAAGTTTTAAGAGAGAGAAGTATCAGAAATAATCAAGAGAGCACACTGTTTTTAAAATAGATATATTCTCCAAGTGAAATTAAGTTACTTTTCAATATCACAATTATATGCATAACAAATCAATTGTTAATCTAGAATAAATGTTAATCTCTATCACTGGCACTGAGTTTAAGAGAGCGATTCCTGAAGCAAGTGTTCTGGCTTGAGTGTCTGTTCAGACTCTTCTTGTTTGAAAGCAGAATGCAGACTGTTCGAAAGAATGCCTTCTCTTACAAAACAGTTGGCCAAGTGGCATTGTATTAATTTAACGGATTCTGGTGCCTTTGTCTCTTTAATAGCAATGACCTTAAATTATAGTACCTGATTCTTTTCACTGCACTAAGATACACAATTCAATTTTTAAACTATAAAATATTCTAAACTATTATTTTCATTTCTTTTCTTTCTTCCACTACATTATCCCCCCTTCTGGAGAAATTTTTCGGCACGAAAAATTTGGGAGGTAATCGGCAGTTGTAGAGGCTTGAATATTATCCTCTGGTAAGGCGAGAGGCGTCTGTGTAACCGCTGCACGTGGCTGTGTGTTGTAGACTACAGTCATCTTCTTCTGGAACAAATGCTGCTTGAATGTGTTTGAACATCTTCTACTCGAGCGAACGCTGCGTGAGTGATTGAGCGTTGCCCTGGTGGTGGAACATCTTCTTCTCGAGGAACGCGCTTGAGTGGGTGAGCGTTGTTGTGGTGGTAGGCTGATAGGCGAACACTGCTTGGCGAATGAGAGTGTTGCTGATGAAGAAGTAACTAGCAAGGGTAGACAAGGCGATCAGTGTAGGCTTCTGAGTGATGTTGCTGTAGAGATGCATGTACTTTCTTGAATTGACTCTATATGAACGAAAAAAACAACAAATAATTCAAAAAAATAATTTATACTTATTAGATTTAGAAACATGGCAATAAACATTATGAAAGTTGACTTAATAGAATCATAAATACTTAAATTTAAATTCTTATAACTAACATGCAATTACAACTAACATGCATTATTTATGCAATTATATTTATAGCATGCAATTACATTCATGCACATGCAATGGTGCAGATGATGAAGATGTTTAGATCTGCAAAAGAGTGGTTATATAAATTTAAATTTTAACAGCTAACATAAAAATATTATGGATATGTACTCAATAATTTCAACAAATATAGGCATAATGCTTTACACAATTAAATCTGAAAAAAAAATAGCAATTATTAATAACAAGTATATCATGTACAAAAATTTATACTACATGAATGTCAATAGTTAAAATTTCTATGAATTCAGGATGGAAATCGTGGTTGATTACATCATTAAAAAAAAATATATATACCAATTTGTTAGACACATCTAATAAAAATATTAAATTTCAAAGTTAAAGAAAACTTAATTTAGAAGAAACATAGAAAGTATTATAGGGGCAGGTGTTGGTGTAGTGGTTATGAGCATGGACATGTAAGTAGGAGGTCCCCAGTTCGAGTCCCGCGTGTAACTACTAAATTTTATATTTGATTAAAAAATGTTATTAGTAAAGTAGGTGCTTCCGCCCCCGTCCACCGTACCTAATTTGGTAGTTGGACGTTAAGCCCCGCTGAAAAAATACTTTCCTCTTTTTTTTACTTTTATTCTAAATTATGGATTCTATCCTGTCCTATTGAAGATGGCAACGCGCTGATTCACTCACAATTAGGGAGATATAGAAGGAAACTCCAATGAACGGTAATTTTTAGCTATATCTATACATTTAGCTGTAGGTTTTGATGAGTGAGGAGGCCCTTTCCAATTAGGGTCTCTCCTAATTTTTGATTAATCACAACTATTACGTTCTCAAACCCAATAGAAAGCAGTACACGATTACAAAATTTGGATCTCTCGAATACGAATCCAATGTGACTGAACATCATTTCTGGGTCCTAGAATGAATGCTCCAGAGGGGGGACAAAGGAAAGGTTCTAAGGGTTAAGAAATATGGATTATTCTCCAAAATAAAAACCCAGTATCAACTAACAATAAGGTTGCTCTTTCCAAATCCAATCTTAGAGAAGAATAAAAGTAATCCATGATATAGAAAATGTTTTTATTTATGTAAGCGTCGACTTTATTCAATACACCAACGGTATTTGTTGATTAAATCGATGGCTTACGACACTTTTTAGCAGGAGAAAAAATCCAACCATTATAAGTCTTATAATAATAATAATAATAATAATAATAATAATAATAATAATAATAATAATAATAATAATAATAATAATAATAATGTATAATAATAATAAATTACCCAAGGTACGATTAAATCCCAATTTAGCTAATTTTAACTTTTCAGCAAAATGTTCTTTAAAGTTTAACTGCGGATTTAACAGGACGCCTAGATATTTGTAAGTATTAACTACATCAATGGTATCCTGATTGAACTTCCATTTTTCATTGGAACTTAACTTGCATTTCTTACTTTGAAAAATCATAATTTTGGATTTATTTTACATTAACTTTAAGGTTCCAAAGATCACAGTATATTTCCAAATCGTGAATCATCTTCTGTAATGAAAGCGGAGACTCAGCTAACAACACCACATCATCCGCATACATTAATACCTTAATTAAACGGTCTTTAATTTTACCCCTCCACCCAAATAAGAAGGTAAATCATCAATAAAGAGAGAAAAGAGAGAGGGGCTCAGAATGCAACCCTGTTTAACTCCTGTCAAGGTTTCAAACCAATCCGAAAGGCATTCACCATTCCAGATTACAGATTCAGTGTGGCAATATAAACTCTGCAAAACCCGTATGAACTTCAACGACAACCCCAAATTACTAAGCTTAAAAAAAAGTGAATTTCTATCAACAGAGTCGAAGGCCGAAGAAAAATCAACGAAGAATGCATAAAGTTTTCCCTTTTTTACATTGCATTTTAAATCAACCAGTCAAGACATAAATATTATCATATGTAGAAAAACCCCTCCTAAAGCCACCCTGAAAGTCACTTAATACATTATTCTCTTCAATCCAATTCTGTAACCTATTAGAGAGCATACCAGTAAATAATTTAGAAAAAAAACAGTATTAAAAGAGATACCCCTGTAGTTATTAATTACATTTAAATCGCCTTTTTTAAACAACGGGAAAATAAGAGACTTTAAAAAAGAGCTAGGAACCCTGGACTTATCATAAATATGATTACAATTAGGAAGTGATTGTAAGTCTTATATTTTAATTTATACTGACATATTTGTATTTCTATTATTTATTATATTTATATATTCTCGGCTAACTCAGGCCCACATTGTTCCTAAGACAGCCTACAAGAGAATTTGAGGATATAGAGTACCTATCACGGTGAGCCAAGTAATTGAGTACTGCGGGAAATGAAATACTATCATAGGGTCTGCAGGGCTTACAGGGGAATTAGAAGAGATGATTGGAAACAAGGAACAAGAAATATAAAAAGTCTTTAAATTTCTGAAGAAATCCTCCCTGTTGAACAAAAGTATGAGTAACTATGAATAAAGATAGTCGAGTTTAAGGCAATTCTATTGGAGGTTTTAACAATGTACCAGTGTAATTGTGTGAGTAAGGAATGGTTTGAATGCGTGCGAATGAATGTGTCAACTACCAGGTCTAGTTTGTAGAAGTATCCTATTATTCGTAATATTTTATTGTAGACTAAGATAATATTTTCATCATAATTAAGACTAGGCAGATAAGAATGTCACACAGGTGTGAAAGACCAATTGCTTCTTTAAAATCGCACCTAACCTATTATTTGAAGAAAGAGAAAAGAATTCTTTCAAATACTTCTACTTTAAATGAATGAACAATGTATCTTCCTTCATTAAAAATTGTCAAGTTTTCTTAATTAAATGAAGAAAGAAATATAAATATATTTTTCTTTCCCTTTTTTTTTTGTTTTGCAAGTGATGAACATAATTAAAAAGAGATGTGTTCATTGTGGAGGATAAAGAATAGCTTGACCGCCATTACAACCTAACATCTGGTACATAGCCCTAGTTATGGTCGTAGTTAACTCTTTCTTTGGTTAGTTTAGTAATGAAATCTGATAATAATCATAAAAGAGAAATGAGAGCATCATCCTCTTTTCATAAAGCCCTCTTCACACTCATTCATACACAATTCTCCCCACTAACGCTCACTGATATAAAGAGGGAGTTATGTATTGTTCCAGAGAGGAGACAATATAATTGAATTTTAGTCTGCGGAACCGCACAGCTCCACTATTATTTCTGGTTTGGTCTCCATACATCTAACTTCCAATGCACCCCTTTCCAATCCTCTATAACCAAACCCTACCTCGTCACTAATATAACTAATTACTGAGTAGAGGAATCTTATCGTAGTTCTCTGTGGTTCTACTCTTCCCTTGCCATTGCATAGCTTCATATTGTAGGTTATTAAATCAATCTTGGATTAACTCCTTGCACGAATATATTGCGTATTATCCGTTGATTTTCTACTTCTCATGTTCCTTATTTAACTTACATTGACATAATTATGAGATTTATAATCTATTCATTTTATTTTATTTATTTATTTTTATTAATAATTGGGATTCTGGCCATTCTTATTGAATCATATCCCAGGCCGAAAAGTCACTCCCAACTGTGCAGCCACTGTCCTTCCCGGAGAGTTCTTGTTGTCATGCCATGTCTTACTCCCTCCATTCTCTCCTCATAGAGAATATTTCTCTCCGACCCACAGCGTCTTTTTATTTCTGAATCCTAGTTAGATGTATGCCACATCCTAGAAATGCGGCCTTTTCCAGAAATTCATCTCTGTTGCGAAGAGCTTATTCTTAATGTTTTAGAAGTACTTCATGTCCCCGCAGCATAAAGGGTAGCATTATTTTCCACGAACGCATTATTATTACCTCTTCCCTTTATCCTGGTCAATTCACTTCAAGTGCCAAGTTCAGTAAACTGATACTAGTTCCATCTCTCATTATCTTATTTGCAATATCCAGGCCATATCGCTGACATCAGAAATCCAGGCAAGCAGGTACATATTCGCTACACGCTCAACTACTTCGAAATGCAATGTGGGAAGATTTCTTATGATCACGTACAGTGTTTTCTACTTGCTGATCACCAAAGCCCATCCTTCTAGTAGTTTTCTCGTTAAAATTATAATTAGATTATAAGTTAACTCATCTTCATCCGATTCATGACTTGGATAGCGGCTATACTGTATCATCTACATTATTTTATTTCATTAATATACTAAGAATGATCTAAGTGAAAAAGATTTAAATTCATATCATAGTAATTGATCACTTGGGGACTATTATTGTTGGTATAATTGTCGCTTTCAAGATTGATTTTTTTTTGTAGCAATGGAAGCCGGATCATAATCCTAGAGACATCCAAAATTCCATTCTGAACTTGATGTTGAACTATTGTTTTGTAGTCCTCACTTAGACCAATTGTTTGAGATAACCTTAAAGGAAAAAACAAACATAGAATTAAATCAAATGGACGTGGAGGTCTTGGAATAAAAGGACTTTGATTATGGGTCCACCCTCTAGCAATTGATATATTACCTTATATGGGCAGAATATCTATACCTTAAATTAAAAAAAAAATGTAGAGGGTAATTTTGAAGCATGGTGGGCATTGAATTTTTAAAATATCGAGAAGAAATTATACGGTAAAATAATTTGCTTACAAAAATGATAATACCGCTTACCTATTAACAAAACCGACAGAAATAGAAACAAGCATTGGCTTTGTATAAATCCGAATTCTTCTGATTAAAATATGTCGTGTTTATTTGGTAAAAAAGTAATTATTTTATGGTACTTTATAATATTTTTATTAAGAAATACATATTAACATTTTACGTATCCATTTAATTTTCCACAAGGGAAGGGATTAGCTAAGAGGTTAGCGTACTAGACTAGCATCGTGGAGATCATGGGTTTGAATCCAGCCGTGATACTCTTAGATTTTCTCTTCCTAGGAGCCTCTGAAGCTCACTGTCCGGTGATGAATAGTGTTGTCTGTAACGAGAGAACACTCTCCGGAGGCCAGCAGTTCACTGAAAAAGGCTTCGGGCGCAAATGACCATAGATGTTGACGCGCCTTAAATTCAAAAAAAAAAAAAATCCACAGAATTTGGTGTAACTATAATAAAATTTGATCTATTTTTGGCATGCGTTCTACCTTTTTCGTTTTTAACATTTCTTTTAATTTTCCCAATAAAAAACAGGTCAACGATGACTAGACCTGTCACATCTCTCCCAGTCGCATCTCTGACTTCTTTCATACAATAAAAATATGTTAGAGGTGAGTCGTACATCACCAGTATTAAACATTCTCCTAATAGGTTTGTATATTGACTTTACTAGGATTGCCACTTAAGTCAAAGATTTTTCTAGTTAAGCCAGCGGCGATTAATCCAATTTCAATTAGTACTCAAATGCTGAAATGAATTTCCAAAAGGCCCGTTGAATACTAATTATTCATATAATCCATTATGAAACAAAATTCCTATTTTAATGCAAGTTAGCACCATTATAAATGAAATTAGTGGCTCTTTGATCACAAACTATGTCTACCAAGAAATCCTAAATTAAATTAATCAGATAATTTAGAGTTTATATGAGCATAATCTTAGGTTTATTATACCCAATACTTTAAGCTCTTATAGCATTAAAAGATAACATAAGAGAATTTCAAATCTGTTTAAAGTTTATATTCTAATGCATCAGCATTATTATAGATTGTTGTATGTTCTTCGGTATCAACACTTTTCGAGTGGGATATGAAAAGCTTAGTGTATATAAACCGAGCCTGCTTATATAAATTCATCAAGAGAAGTTGGTTGGAATATATTCACGTCACGTTTATGTAGAATCTTGTATACCTAGCCTATGATCACTCACGATCACTTAGAAACATACCCCTATACGTCATTTACATTCCATTTGTGCTAGAAGGAGATGGTATTCCTCTACCACAGCCATGCATACCCTCGTCATGTGCAAACAACTTATACTAGTAAACCTTTACCATTCCTTCAGCGCCTACCTACCACGCTATCCACTAAACCCTTTATACTAACGCGCTCAAGACTTGATCCCATCTCGTTTAGCCGGACGTATTGGCACACTTTACAATATGTACATGTTTGCTGTTCCACCTTATCCAAACCAATATAACGAACAGTTTTCCTTCCATAAATATAACCAATCATATTTATATTTTACAAAAATCATGTTTGCAATAGTTATTATTAAGATTTAAATTTACTTATATTTCAATGAATATTAATGGCAAACTAAACAAAATAATAAAGTAAATGAATTCACAAATTATCATCAATTTAAGCAAGTCATCATTAACAATAGTGAATTAATAATTGAAATATTAATTTAAGCATCATTATTGACGTTAAAAATACTGTCACTGTAACAGGAACTCTTTGGCATCCTTTTTGCCAGTTTTCTCTGGTATTAATTGGCATCCAATTTTAGCTTCACATCCTGGAAACCATCACAAACAAAATTTTCATTATCATCGGCCTTTCGATATCCTTCATATGCTTTTCTTATGGCCACAGCAAGTTTCTGTGGCCCCACCTAAAATAATTTAGCCAATTTACGGCGTCCACGAAATCATTTAGTATTTTAGTTTGTTATACGGATCTGTTATACATATTGTAAATTATATTTGGTAATATTATTATTATTATAAAAATAGGCAGACGACTGTCAACCGAATTTGGGACCAGCAAAGGCCTCCTACAAGGATGTTGTATGTCCCCCCACGCTTTTCAAAAAATTCTTGGAAGCAGCGTTATCACGATAGAATAAAAAGTGCAAGCAAATGGGCATCAAGATGGGACAAAGCTACATAAACAACCTGTTATTCGCCGACGACCAGATTGTGGTAGCACAGGACCTGGAGGATGGCGATTAATATGGTAAGGAAGCTGTTAGAAGAATACTCAAGCTGGGGACTAAAAATGAATTTTAAAAAGACGGAGTATATGACCATCAGGAAGAAGCACTTTTTATCGATGGTAATCCCATAAAGAAGGTGGACAACTTCCAGTACCTGGGGTCAATCGTCGAGAAGAATCGAAGCTCCGAGAAAGAAATAAAAAGAAGAATAGGTATGACCAGGAAGGTGATCAGAATGCTAAACCCGGCCCTATGGAGTCAAAACATATTAGGCTGCACAAAAAAAAATATTTATTCGGCCATAGTGGAAAGCATACTGCTTTACGAAGCTGAGACGTGGGCATTGGCCGCCGATCTAAGGAAGAAATTACTTTCCACAGAAATGGATTATTGGAGTAGAGCTGCCAGATTATCGCGAAGAGAAAGAAGACCTAACCGAGAAATCAGAGAAAAGATGGAAGTAAAGAACAGTGTACTTCAGAGAATAGAGAAGAAACGGTTAGAGTGGTACGGCCATGTGAGAAGAATGGGAGAGGACAGACTACCGAGGCTGGCCTTTGATTGGAACGTGGAAGGAAGAAAGAGAAGAGGAAGGCCGAGACGAACATGGATGGATGAAGTGGTGGAAAGTTTGTATGGGAATGGTTTGAGGGAGGAACAAACTCAGGATAGATAACTATGTAGAGCGCATCTAAAAGAAGTTTTTGGTTAAGGAGAACCTCAGTATTGAGGAAATCCTAAAAAAAAAAAAAAAAAAAAAATTATTATTATTCCTGGTTATAAAACAAATTAAAAATATAAAATATATGTTTAGAAAAAAGGAAGGAGGATATATATGAGATATTATATATTGTTACTTATAACTGCAGATCGCTGAGGGAGAATAATAGATTGGAGGAAATATTGAATGACTTAGAAAATATTGAGTGGTATATAGTAGGATTAGGAGAGATGAGAAGGGACAGGGAACAGTGTTTTCAATTACAAGATGATAAGATTTTTATGTAAATGGATGCTTGGGAGGACTGCAAGTGGAGGAGCAGTCTGCCAGCGATGTACTTGGGACGGGAAAGAGTGGATAATAATGAAGGAAGCTTACAAAGAAGTTTACCTGGGTTTAGAGTGAAAATTAAGAAGTGGGGGTTAACTGCGCAAGGTGTAATTATAAACATACAACATATTTATGTATTTTATTGCTCTGGATGAGAGAGGAAGTTCCGGTTTATTTGCAATAATGTTATCAGTATCAGTAATCAGTAATTAATAATATTTTGAATAACCGATTTATTGTTTACTATTTTTTTGATTACTTGAATTGATTTATTATATATCATTTTTGTTATAATAGAAGTATCATTTTAAAGACAAGAACTTAATAAATTTAATAAATAGGAGAGGAATAATTTTAAAAATTCGTTTAAAAGGTAATTAATAACGAAGAAGTTTGTTTAGTTGTTTATGTATTTGGAAGCAATTTTTCTTTTGATTAAAATGATTATAGAAGGAACTGTATGAATGTACTAACTAGAATATACTGAATGTAAGTACTAACTGAACTCTATACCTTAAAAGGTGCCACAGCAATGTTTGCTGAATTGCAGTTTTTATGTAAAAAGAATTAATTGTTCATTAATGTAATTGTAACAAACAGCAATAAATGGCTAATAATAATAATAATAATATGTTTAGAAAACAAAATTGTAATTAATATAAAACTAAAGTCCTAATCTTCCATTGAGGAAGCAGAGTGAAAGAAAGGCAAAATATTCATTATAATGGTGAACGGATAGAAAGAGTTAATAATCATTATACCTATCTTAGAATGCTGGCTTAGTCCATCAGGAAAATTTTCCCAGGCAATGGGACATTTAAAAAAAATAAAGCTAATTTGGTGTAGTGGAATCGTTTGTCGTATGTATCGGATTCCACCGTGATACCAGATGTAGTGGAATCGTTTGTCCTATGTATCGGATCCCACCGCTGCCACCAGATGAATTGGAAGCGTTTATCGTATGTATCAGATCCCAACCAGATGTAGTGGAATCGTTTATTGTGATTCCTGAGGTAAGTAGTAGATGTCTTGAAGAGGGCGGAAGTTAGTTTAGAGATTTTTGGAAGTTAGTGCTCGAATTATTAATACAGAATTTATAAAAATAGACTGTATTTGTACAATAATTTAAACGTGAGTAATAGTAACTATTAACAAGAAATACTTAGAAATAAATAGGAGATAAATAACTAATAATTTAGAATGATTAGAAATAAATGAACTAAGTTGCACAACTAAGGAAATAAGTATATATAAAACCTTTATAGGGACGCGGAAACGGCTGCTCGTATAATAATCTTGAAGACGTACTGAAGTATAATCATATAATCATCCCCTCTTCCAATGGGGTGAAGTTTATATATTAGTGTTAGCAACACCCACACCAAGACATCTGTCCTAGTGTGCGACCTTGTGCGACCTTGGTTAGTTTGGTGACCAGCGATTTAGGTCAGTGGCCAGCCTTAGCGGTGCTTGCTTTGATATAAAGCGTCGACCCTTGGTTTTGTTTGTTTGGCCGCGGCCTTGTCTTGAAGACAGCAGCCGCCTAGGCCACTAGTTATAAATTATTCTTTCTTTGTTATGTGTTGTGAAGGTTTGACATTGCTAAATTCAAAATCTGGCAATTAGGACTCATTTCAGGCTATTGTGCAGGCAATAATTGTCCTGAGTTCTGTCTCCCCCTTCTCTCTTTTTCTATATATATATATATATATCGTTCAAATGAAATATATAGCCACGAAATAAACACTAGAGAGAATCAACAATTCTTGTTTTATCTCCAAACATTTCAGTTTAATGATGATCACAATTATTAGCCTTTGAACAAATATCAATGGGCCGCGGTTCCTATACACAATATTCACCTTGTAAGAACAATTCTGAGAACAATAATGTGGCCGTCAAGAAATAATTTCAAACATATTTAAATATTTTTTTTTGTGTACATCGATTGGTTTCGGGCGTTCGCCCATCATCAGGATGTTTTTCTGTCAAACAGATGATTTTCTTTTTTTTTTTTGCATTAATTGTATTTGCTCTGTGCAAGTCTATTTTATTACACTGTTTGACAAAAACATATCCTGATGATGGGCGAACGCTCCAAACCGATCGATAGCATGTCCACAAAAAAGAAGCAGGCTATCACGGAAAATGTCTCTCTGATGCTTTCCAGCTCTACGAAACCAATCACAACAACAAATTTAAATGCAATTAATTTGACTTTTAAATCGGATCTTGTTTTCTTTTCATTTTTTGTAATACGTAAGCACATTCCTATCAAGTATTCATTGAACTTTATTCAATTTAATTACTAAACGAATTGATTTGTAATCTTCATTTAAAAAGAAAATAAAAAAAAAAATGGAACACTTTAATTTAAAAATTCCATTCTGCTTCATTCAAATATTCCAAGAAAGAATTCATTCCTTTAACAAAAAAAAAAAAAAAGCAAAAAAACAAAAATTTATTATATTTAGCAACTTCGCCACGTAGTTTGGGAGTTTAGTATTTTACTGTGAAGAGAAAGGTAGAGAGAAGAGATTTCATTTTATACCGGCAGTAAAAAAAATTATATAAAATAAAGAAATAAAACAAATTGAAGGGAAGTTAATTTTTGTAATTTTTTTTTTTTTTTTTTTTTTTTTTTTTTTTTTTTTTTTTTTATTATCATATTACATTCGAAAAATTAAATGGGTTAAAAGAAAAAATTAGGTTTAAATAAAACCAACATTTTTGCTAATACAATTAAAATTCAATTGACTTTGTCCGTGTTATGATCACACACACATACACACACACACACACACACACACACACGAGCCATTCTTGATAAAAAATTTTTATAAATTCAATATAATGTATGCAATCGGCGCCACGTGATTTCTGGGGGTAAAAAAAAAAACAACACAGTTTGGTAAATGTTATTTTATTTAATCCCGATTTTTGTTTGTCATCTTCAGAGGGCACTGTTATAACAGTGTGAATGTATTTCCTTAAAATTTCTTCGATATCTTATTTTTAAGAGTGCCCCTGAAGATGGCAATGATGTTTGCCGAAAAACGTTTTCATACATCAAAGAAAATCCAACACAAACATGTAGGGGAGAGTTGTTACAAATTTCAGTTAACATTTTTTTAATTGCTGTATGTTGCACTCAAAATTGCTGGAAATTGATTAATTTGTTATCTCATTTATTTCTACTAATTATATATTTTTTTTGAGATTTTTCAAAATTGATGTAACATTTAAAAAATTCAAATACTATTAAAATACGCATACTGTAACAATGTGCCCTTCGGTGGGGCTTGTTGTTACATGCGGAGTGTAAGTTATTACAATGTATAAAATATATGTTTGGGTGTTTATTTTAAGGAAATAAAACTGAAATATGTTCAATAAACAAATTAAACAGATCTTTATTTTAATAATATTAGCATCTTGATTACGATCTAAACATGGATTATTACAAACTTAAATGCTTGAACATTCATTCTCTTTATATTCACTGTCACATCCTAAGTCCGAATTACAATTGTGGCAAATATATCTAGGGTCATTTTTAACATATTTTGAATGGGCCCATCTTTTGCACTGCATGCATTCAACCCAATTTTCTCTACCTTTTGACAGCGATCATGGTTTTAAGACATTTCAGCCAGTCCTCATCTTCTTTTTGTTAGAATTGCCAACTTTCTCGCTTTTCTTGTTTTTGGCTTCATTTCTTTTAAGATCTGTCGTGATTTGATTTAAGATATGAAGAGGGCAAGTTGTTGCACTGTAACAACATGCCTCAACCAAGTTTAACAACTAACCCCACTGACGCTATTTCACTAATTAATCCGTAAACACATAAGTCAAAGAATACTAGCGCTACCATATTGGATTGATAATATTGTTAAGGATGTATGAATTAACAGCATAAGTATGAAAGCCTTACCTTTAGTAGTTTTCAAATCATAGCTTTCGGATTCAATAATAAAATGTAGCTTTCACTATGATATATCGAGGAAAGTCACACAATGCCGCCATATGCAACAGAATCCTTGCGGGAACAGGATAAAACAAACAGCACTTGCATATCACTCAACTTTGACCACTTATGAAGTGCTTCTCTCAGCCGATTTTTTAAAAATTATACTGTAACAACATGTCCCTGTAACGAGTCCCACCTTCCCATACAGCAATTTTATAAATTCAATAGATTAAATTTAAGAATAATAAGCGTGCGAGGCTTCTTGGCTGATGACCAGCCTCCTCCTGGTCACGGTTTTATTCATATTATTATTTTAATTGTTCTCAGGTATATTCGGGTACTAAACTATTACAGGCTTGCCAAATCATAGAATATTATAAGGCTGGATATAGTAAAATAGGTGACAACATTGTAAGACCGTAAATCTTGGGCCTGTCACAATAGCTCCATTAGACTGGTCAGGTTTCAGTCTTTATTGCAGAAAATTGCCGACGATTCTTACAGTGGCCAACAGCACCAACTTCTGTGCATCTTGCAAATCGTCGCGGGTTCTTCTAATAGTGTGCATAAGATGTCTACTGTTGTCTTTCGGAGAAGCCCGTTTGATGATATTACAACAGGGATGGTTGTTGATGAATTCAATCTGTCTTCTGAATTTCAGAATCAGCTTCTGATTTTCATCATTAAGAATACATACGTCGACCAATGGGGATGTGGTATTTGTCAACACAAAATCTGGTTTATTATGGGGCAGCCTACTTTCTATCTCCTAACATTTGTACGTCCCAGTAGAACTTTACTAGCTGTGGCGTTCATATTGGTAACTTAGCAAATCTACTCGTTGTGGCTCCTACTTTTCACATAAGGCTTTATGTAGATTTACATACATTATTATGCCTATGGAGATACTCTTTAGGTCAAAATGGGCAGCCAGCGGTAATATACTGGATACTTTCGTTGACAGTGTTCCACATTCTACATTTTTCATCTATCTGAGGCTCTCCGAGTACGAGTAATCCCAGTAATCGCTTCATTTTGTTTCGGAAAAGAAGAGTTTCAAGAAAATTAGTATTATGGAAGTGCGTTTTTACTGAACAGTTTTTTTTTTCAGTTTCCGCAATTTTCTCCATAAAAACACGACGAATTTCATTAAATTTGTTATATTAACTATAAAATTTATCACTTATAATTTTGTAAACTTCAGTAAGAGAAAGTTGTGAGAGTGTTTCACACCAAACTTTTTAAACATGAAATATCAATTACATATATTAAAAGTTATAATGTTTATTTGAAACATTTCTCTGGGTAAATTCATTTAAGGCGGCTTTTTGGGAAGGGATGGGGTTATGTTTACTTAAAAAGTGCTATTTAGTTTAATCAATTCTATCAAGTAATATTAAATAGAATTAAATGAATTGTCAAAATTCCGAGTTTGAAGACAGTCGATTGATCGGAGTGGGTTTTATTTTTAGTTTTCTGCGATTTTCCTTCATAAAAACACCGACGGATTTCTTTAAATTTGGTACACTAACTATCAATACAGAGACCTATCACTTTTGTTTGAATCTTTTTTCGGAGAAAGTTCATTTAAAGAAATTTGAGTGGGTGGGAGTATATGGTTTCTCCAATTAATTTTTGTTTGCTTAAAGTTTATTTTTTTTCTTTTCGCCTACACCATGACTTCGGCTGTTCGGGCCATTCGCCGTCGCGCGGTCCACTATGAAAGAACTTAGGCTGCGCTGATGTTGTTCGTTTAGTTGGATATCCAAGGGGCACGTGGAAACAATCTCGGACGCCAATAACTTCCCCCCCCCCCCCCTGTTTACCTGAAGTGGTTTACTGTCCATCCAATTTAATTTTTATTTGATAATTTAAATCCACATTTCCACATTCTACTTCTTGTAACAAACCAAATATTGGATTTATACAATGTCTTTATATTTACGAACTCTAATATATAACGCTACTAATTTCTATAATTTATTTGTTTAATTGCACTAATATCGATTCCTTTTTTTTATGTTGGTGCGGATTTTGATTCACTTTCGCATAGATTCCACACAATATAATGAATAACTCCAGGTCTAAGAAAAGTTTTTTTAATTGAAAATTATGAATTCCTTTGAGAAATTTTTGTTGGTGTTTAACAACAATTTTATTTTATTCCATTAGTATAAACGGCCAAATTCAAAATGGCGGACTTACAATGAATCTTGCATTTGCATCTAATTTCCTCCATTTTTGCCTTTTTTTTCAACAATCGAATGACATTCTGAGTTTTTTCTTTGTAGCTCACATTAATTATATAAACTAGTAAATATTATGTTAGAAATAACTTGATTTTTTTATTTTTTTATAAAAAAAATGTATTGCACAATTTGATAATTTATAAAATACTTACGAAGGAAAAATTAGTAAAAAAAAAAAATTCTAAACTAGATTTTTCATAGAAATAATTAGCCAATCACAGTGTAGAAGTAAAGGTATGAAATGTGGGCGCGGTCCACATTATAATTACAAATTTCTGATTGGCCTAACATACACCCATATTTCACACCTTCTTTTTTATACCGTGATTGGTTAATTATTTATAGCTAATTATTTCTTTGAAAAAATTAGATTAAAATTTGTTTACTAAGTTAACCTTCATAGGTATTTTATAAATTATGCAAAAATCAAGCTATTTCTAACGTAATATTTACTGTTTTATATAATTAACGTGAGCTATAAAGAAAAAATTCAGAATTTTTATTCCATTGTCGAAGAAGAAGGCAAAAGAGAATTAGGCACAAATGCAAAATTCAGTGTAAATCCGCCATTGGCCATTTATACTAGTTTCTTTTTTAGTTTAAGGCGCGTCAACATCTAGGGCATGGCGCTTGGAGCCTTCTCGATGTATAGCCGGCCTCCGGACAATAGCTGTAGAGGCTTCTAGGAAGAAAAAATCTAAGGATAACACTGCTGGACTCGAACTCGGGGCCTCCGCGTGGAATACCTTAGGGAGCTCAGCTTGGGAATGTGCTGTAGATGAGCAACCTCATCTACGGTACCAGAGGGGCTACAATAGATTACTGGATTAGACAAAACACTCAAAAAAATAAATAGGTCCAATCAACAATTTTTCTCGTTTTTAAGAATTTAATGCACTACAACCAGGGATTCTCAGTGTTTTGCCCGAACCCCAGTGAACTGAAGAACCTTCTTATCCTTTAAGAAGAAAACAATCTGAGGTAGCAGTACGTGACTCAAACCCGGAACCTACATCTAAAAGTCCATCGCGCTAACATTGAGCTTAATTTTTCATCTTAAAAATGCAGTTACATCCTGAAAAAAAAGAAAATCCAGACTTTGAGAAAGTCAAATGACGGGGAATGAATAAATATATGCAAATCTTCCAGTCATAATTACAAATTTAAAGCTGTTCATTTTCAGGACTCATCAATAATTTGTTCAATTTGAATGGCAACATTTCAGGAAGAGATGAACAGAACGGTTACGATTTAATAGCTGCAGAAGGTATGCAGACGATACTTCATCGTCAGAGATATTGCAACTTTGACTGATTAAGGATTAACATTAAATGAATATTACCAGTTTCCACTAAAAGAAAAACCGTTACTGTTAAAGTGAATACCTACCAGCAAAATGTTAATCGTTGAACAGAATCATTTGTTATTTAACAATTTCGTATAACAGTATTTACAATCACAGTATAGTTTGGAGATTGAAATAGGCTCTTCACAAATGGATCAGATTACAAGTTCTGAGTACACATTGACATGACATCTCTCTCTCTGTTTAGTTCATACTATTAGACAATACATCCCATCATTGTTCGTATCCTAATTCAAGACGAGATCTCTGTTAACAATGGTTGCACTGTACTTCAACTTGGAGTACCCATTTATTGGGAATTGTATTTTAAATCATATTTGAGTTTGTCCACTGTAGATTGAGTCCTCTAATATCTATCTTCCATTTAAGCTGAGCTATTAATGGACAAGATAAATAACAAATCAGTGCAAAGTAAAATACTTATTTGTTTATTTCAATAAAGGAAATGATGGAGAGAAATCAGGCGCAAACGGACAATAACAAAAACTCGTCTAAAGATTTTGAAAAGTTTAGGATTTTAGTTCAAAATTTAGGATTTTGAAAGAACTGAACAGACAAACAAGCTCTTTGCTACATAAATAATAACCTTCTATTTACTTGCACTTTCACTGAATTAACAATATTGTTATATGAAGATTTAGTTGGTCTAATTAAATAATAAACTGCAAGATTTTAATACAAAATATTTCGTTCGAAACTCCATCAAAATAAATAAATAAATAAATAAATAAAAGAAAACAAGTGTGAAACACTCAAACAACGTTTTCTTATGAAAATCTAAATGTATTGATAATATTTCCAAAGTGAATTTTTTTTTTACAAATGTTTACTTTTGCTTAATATTTTGATTGGATAGGTGTTGGAAAGTGCAATGTTTAAAAAAATAGGATTTAAAGGTTGAATCACATTAATAGTGGCATCACTAAAAGAAATAACTTCGGAAAAGTCACAGGTTTATATATTATATTAGGGCAAGTTGAAAAGTTCTCGCCGTAACCCATAGATAACGCTGCTACAAATGAAATTACTGTTTTGTTATGTTGGTACACTTGTTGCAAAAGTAAATACTAAACGTGAATTTGATCAGACAAATAGTTTGTTTTATACGGCTGTTTAAAGTAAGCGTATTGTGTATTTTTGACAAAATGAATAAACTTGAATACCGTTCCGTCATAAAATTCTTCGCTTTGGATGGTTTATCGCCAACAGAAATTCATCCAAAGTTGGTGAAAGTGTATAAGGAGTCTGCATCTTCATTGTCAACAGTAAAAAATTGGGCAGCTGAGTTTAAACGTGGTCATACATCGATTGAAGATGTCCATGTGAAGAACTGTCAAAAAAACTGCAACAACCGAAGAAAATACCGAGAATATAGACTGAACTCAGTATGAGAAAGTTTGGTGCAAGATGGGTGCCGCATTTGTTAAATGCACTGATCACAAACAAATGAGAAATCGAATTTCTCAGCAATGTTTGTGCCGTTTTAAGAAGAATCCAGCTGATTTGCTACGATGGTTGAAACGGTGGGTTCACCACTTTACACCTGAGTTTAAAAAAAAAACAGTCCAAGCAGTGGGTAGAAGCCGGTGGCTCTGCATCAAAGAAAGCAAAGACCATTTCATCGGCTGGTAAGGTTATGGCTAATGTTTTTTATGATTCCAAAATGATTCTTTTAATTGTCTACCTGGCAAAGGGTCAAACGATTAATGGGGAATACTACGCACATCTTCTTGATTAATTAGATGAAAAAATTAGAGAGAAAAGACCTGGTTTGTAAAAGAAAAAAATCGTCTATCACCAGGATAGTGCACACGCCCACAAAGACAATTTGGCAATGGGAAAATTGAGGGATTTAAAGTTTTAATTGTTGGAACATCCTCCCTATTCGCCAGATATGGCTCCCTCTGACTTTCATGTATTCCCAACCTATAGGCTAGGTTAAGAACTTTTCACCTTACCCTAGAATATCACTACATGACATAAATTACAATATAAGATACAATATAAAAAAGAATAGTTAAAAATATAGCGATTTTCCTAAATGAATTCCCGATTGTTGAACTTTGCCTCATAAACGTATGAGGGTCCGAAATGTTCACGTACTTCAACATATACATTCATATGTTTATGAGGCAAAGTTAAAAATATAATAAAAGAATTTAAATAAATCGAACTGACATTACAATATATTACACTTCCAAGCTCTTCTCTATGACTGAAACAAATAAACAAACATATTTTTTATAAAGATAGAATCAAAAGCAGATAACTACAGAGACAAAACAGATAAAGACAGACAGAATAAATAAATAAATTAATTAAATATTTGAAATTCCCCAACCAGCTCTTCTGACTGTTTATTATTTATTAATTTATTGTTGTTTTATCATTTAAAAAGTTTAATATTTTAACAGTGTAAGTACTTTTTTAGTGTTAAAAAACTAATAAGAGAAATAGTCACTTCTTTGTTCTTAGTATTACTATTCGTATTCTATTCACTTATAAAAGACACCAAAATTTCAAGAATATATTCCGAGGCCAACTCAAGCCCTGAGTGACAACTCGATGAAAAAGTGTTTGCCTGGCTGGCAAGTGACTATCACAATCTACAGTAAATTGTCTACAGTCTGTGGTATTCAGGAGTTGCTGGAGTAGGCTGGAGAAACAATAATGTTAAATCTATTTGTTTAGATATTCCGCCATTTGCATGGCCAGACAGAAGCTGCATAAGCCATAATTAATAACTCTAGATGCTGCATATATGCTCGTCTAGAAGGGAAGTTCTTCGCTTGTCAATGCTCCCGTGCAAGATTCTCTCCATAGTTGTTCCCCAGCTTCCAAGCTCTGCTGTTGTAACCAATTTATCGCAGTTGCTTTAGGATATTTGTTATGTATGATTGGCAACTAATTATTTCTTGAAGCTAATTTTGCCATCATCTCTGCTATTTCGTTGCCATTCAACATATGTCTTCACCCATGAAAACGAGATGACACAATGTTGCTGTAATCTATATGCCCTATCTTTAATCATTTCAATCAAGAGTAAATGATTATCGGCGTTCACTAAAGACTCCAAAGTTGTATGGCTATCTATGGTTATTCCCACTGTCGTCCGATTTGGCATTTGACTGCAACCATTCCAGAGGTTTCACTGTGGCCAGCTTTTCAGCTTGGTTGCTGGAGCAAAAGATGTCGAGCCGAAATTTTTCCTCCGCTGCTACCTGCTTCTATCCGAATACGACAAAGGCCAGTCATTTCCTTTACTACTATCGGTATAGACATCTGTCACATCCTCCACCTCTAGAACAAAATTTATTGCAGAAGATTTGATAGGGGTCACCACTTTTTAAATTCGATAGGTCTATCCAACAACCTTTCTGTCTATGTCTTCCACAGTTTCAGCCCCCTGAGTGACATCCTCCATCTGGGAAGCATATTGTCATCAGTCCCGCATAGGCAGCATTAAAGGAAAGGAAAAAAGGATTCGCTTTATCAGGCGCAAAAAAACAATTTTCTTCCGATTACTTTAATTTCGAAGTGCTGAGTGCCAGATAGAAGTTGCATACGATATTAAGGAAAAGAAAGCACCTTTATAGATTAGTTCTGGCGCCTGATTACTGAGTTCCCAATGGAAATTGTCTGCTCTCAACAGAACATTTATGAACCGCCAGCTCTTTTCACAAATGTGATGAAGATGCTTGTCCTAACATAGTTTTCTATCAATAATCGTGCCCGGAGACTTCAAGTTGTTTACCATTTACAGTTTCTCGCCTTTCAAATAAATTGATATATCCCCACTTTCTGGATTTTCTTCCCTCAACAGGTGTATTAACTTAGATTTAGTTTTGATAAAATCTATTTTGTTAGCACAAGACCATCCACAATCCTTGACATTGATGCTGAGCCCTCTATACACGTCTGCCCGGTCGCAAATATGAACAAGTCATCAGTGAAACGACCGGGAACCTAAAGTCTAATAGACCATCATATAGGAAAGTACAAAATCCTGAACTACATTCATGATCCTTGCAGACGTCCTTTTGACACTTAGCCTCTTTTGAAGTGGAATTAAGATCAAAGATGCTTAGCTCTGTGAATAGTAACTTTTTGAAAGAAGATAAAAGTTTCTGGGACAATTCCATCTTATTTTTAGGATTGCCGCCACCAAGCTGCATAAAAGGCCTCTTGTACGTCAAGATACCATTAGGATATCACTCATCTTAAGGAGCAACCTTGAGAGCAATCACCTAAATTGGCGTTTGGGACCTAAATCCAAACTGCTTACCAGAAATTAGTTTTATATATTTCAAGTGATGCATGATTTTATTCATCATGAATCTCCCCCAAAACATTACCAACAACATGTAACAAGCTAATGGTTTAAACCGAGATGAATCCACCGAATCACGTATACATATTTTTTCCAGCATCACCACTCTAGATTTTTTTCCAACTTGTTGCAGGCAACCTACATAGAAGTAGGCTTTTAATGGCCTTGTCTACCTCGAGCCATGAAAAAATAACATCATAATCCTTCAAAAAAATCAAATGTACTAAATGAACGACTAAATCAATGGATTACCAAATGTAATGAAAATTGTTGAGTTCATTATGTTGACTCCTAAAAATACAGAAAAAAAAGAAGAAATGTTCCATAAGAGACAATTTATTGTTCAATACTTCCAAAAAACAGTAGTTGTTTTAAATGGAAAGTCATGTATTCCATTGGATTCCTCGTATATCTGGGGGAAAAAAAAAACAACATAATTACTAAAAAGAGTGCCAGGATAAAGCGAACATTCCAGTGGCAAGGGCCCCTTTTAACTTCATATGTAAATTTCTACGCTACAGGAAGTTTAGTGACATTGCACTATTATTCTGTTCACTGTATATTTTCGAAATAAAAATCTCACATTTACTGTAATTACTAATATATTAAAGTCAAATCTATGTGATCCATAAGTTCTTAATACTGAAATAAATCTTTAGCAAAAGCGGTCAAGTCTTATAGACGGGAACTTTTTATTGGAGGTGATATGTTGAGCATACCGTGTGCCCATCGTTTACGCTACGCAAAAAAAATTAGCTACTACTAACGGTAACTCCTCATTTTTTTTTTTTTTGTTTTACGATAATGGGTTAATGCCTATTTATTTTTCTTGCTCCAAAGATAAGTTTATCAGCTATAAAGTACGTATAAATGCGACAGAAATCTATTGTGGCAAAAATGTTTTATCAAACAGATCTGTTTAATACATAATCTGTCTTGTCTTTGTTCGAAGTTATAGGGCAAAAAAAAAAATGAAGGTTTCTTGATCTTTATTTTAAGAATATCAAACAGATTATTATCTGATCTAATTAAATTTTTAAAGCAAAAGGAAATGAAACTTTGTATTATAGTAAGAGGATGAAAATGATGATGTAAAGAAGTGAGTTGAAGAAAATTCAGTTCATTTCAATTCAAGGTGTATGACAGTATGAATGGAATCAATATCCCAGTGTAGTATGATCTAGCGGAGCAAACGGAGGGGAAAGGAAATCAGGTGAAATACTTTTTTTTTCAGAAGTCCTTCTCATTTTTTTTTTCCCCATCTTCTTTTGGACAAGAAGCTGTCAATAATAAACCGGATTTGAAAGAAGTAGGGACGCATAATAAAACAGGAAGTCTTTCCTTCTTTTTTATATATATATATATTTACATTCGTGACGCTGAGTTAAGAATTAACAGTAGATTTTGTAGTAGCATTAGATGGGGGGGTTGAGGGAGAAAGATTTGGCCAAGAACTTCCTATAAGAGTGACAGGAGAACAGAATGGAAAGAGTTTCAATCAACTTTAAAGATTTGTTCACTGATTGATCCTATACTTTGATAAATATCCCGTCACCTTACTTTTAGACTTAAACCCCCCCCCCTAGAAACACCCTATGTTATTCGGGATAAAAAGGTGGCGGCCTTGAATGGGGTGAGGTTGGATTTGAAAGAAAGTCAGAGTTGGATATCGTTTTCAGTCATTCAACCTTGGTTAAATTGTCCGGAAATTGTGGAGTCTCACACCTCTATCTTTCTTCTATTTCTATAGTTTTCTTAAAAGAAAATTTCCTTTCTCTTTTCCTTACAGTTTTTCTACGTCTACATTCAAGTTCTTTTTTATTATTCACGCGTAATATATATGTCGGCCTTCCTTCGTTCCAGCCACCACCAGCTACTGCAATATTGGTTTAAAGTTAGAAAAAACTGTCTTTATTCTAAAAGATTTCCGTTATTTTATTAGGATATTTATCTGAATCCACATAGTCTCCTCGAGATGTCTGGAAGAAGCACATTTATAATTGAGCACACACAGTCACTGCAGTCCATAATGGCCCCCTACATTTTAGAGAGCACGCCTCCGCTTGCATTAATTTCTTGCATTCAAGGAACTATTAGCCTCCTCATTTTTTCTTACTAGCAATTTTTGAAAATTACCCTCTGTCATGGTCAACATTTGTAGCCGCAACAGACACATCTGGACAATCGAGAATACTGGACTCTTTTGGCTCAACGAGAAAGTAATCTTAAAGTGAACAGCTTTATTTCTTGCAAGATAATTCGATTTCTCTCTAAAGCTTTTCTCTTAATTTCGTTTTGTATCTGTTGAGGCTGCTCACTTTGAAAGTAAATAGCTGAAATTAACTGTCCCTTCTATATTCACTAGCTGTATAGAGATATACACCGAATGTCATTTTTTAGGATGTTTCATTCTGTTGGACCTCAATGTACACAAATATTTCGTCTTATATGCCTTTGCTATTAGTCCGTCTATAGCGCAGAAAACATTTTTTAAGGAGAAATTTATTCAGAATGATATGACAGCTTAAGTACACACTAAATATATTCTGTGCAATAAACTGCCTAAGAGTTGAAAAACCTTTGGTCTAAGGTTACGTTGTACAAAACAGTAAAAAGGTTATCAACCCCATAAATGGCTCACCCTATCCAATTCCCCATAATCTTAATCTCAATTGGGCAAATTCACTGAAAATGGAGAACTTCCCTTCCTTCCAAGAAACAAAATCGAAGATGGAGAATAAGATGAATTTTTCCGAGTCCATAATGATTCTCTATGATTCAGTAGTTTTCTGTCTGCTTAGATATTCCGAAGGATGTGTTGGGCAAAGGAAAGGTCAGACGAACTTCCACATCTTAACTGTGAGAGAAAATGTAGCATCATCCAACAACATATGAAGAACAAGTCACTGTGTAGGGATCTCAGTTTTTGTCTTGTGGTAGCATGGCCTATTGCACTGGCCGGCCCAAGTTCTGAGTAAAAATTGTTTTGAAATTCAACAAATAAGAAACTGATGATGTACATTTCGGACCAGACGAGTGTAGTGGAAGAAGAAATGCAAGAAATATAAAATATATTTAATTTAAAAAAATCAAAATTAAGAAGAATATTGACATTCCCTTGCAAAAGGACAAGCCAGGTAGAACAAGTCCAGTTACTGGGAGAGTTCGTGAACCTTGTTAGCATTGTACTACCCCCTTCTTCTCATAGGGGAGGAATTTAACGAACAATTAGAAGTCATTCCTTCAGCAGAGTTTTGTTGTAGACACCAAGGAGAACACATCAGATCTGTGCCTGTTCAAGTTATAACATAAGAGTTTATTCCAATTAAATTCAGTATACTTATAAGCATATTATTGTGATATTAAAAAATACATTTAAATTCACTTAGAGAATAATATATTTATTTCAAAAACAGTGGTGATCTCTTGATTATTTTCTAACACTTCTCTCTCTTAAACATATATACTTACAAGCCCTTTTCAAACCGCTCGTGCTACTACAAACATACAACACAACATTACCAAATACATTTCACGAGTTACTCAGCCTAGACGGAAATTGCAAGAATGGGAAACTGCCTTAACATGATTACTGTTTAATGTAAACAATTGGAAGGCAGCAGCAATAATTTGATATGGTTTTAAAACAAAACTAAAAATCTTTAAATTTTGGGGTAATTGGTGTATGGATCATGCATACAACCATAGACGTTTTGCTTGATTATTCTTGGGCTAGGTAGATACGGATCCAAATTCGAAAAGTAATTGCTATCTTGGAATAACCTTTGTTATTTGTTATTTACTTTGTCTTACACTTAGTGAGAGGAAGTATTACGATCGTGTCAAATTGTTAAAATTGAGTTTTCACCGGAAATACGTGTTTTGAGGTCTCTTGAGTGCGAAAAAACTGTTTTCTTAGCTTGATTGATCCGAATAGTTCGGATATCCCGGGATGTAACGACTTTACAGAATAGTTTTTGAAATTTTTGTGGAATTTATTCGAAAAGGCTTCAACGACGACTCTTTCTTTTAAACTTAGTATGCTCACTAAATAGATAAAACGTGTCACTTTTATTTGAAACAATTTTCCGCTAATTACTATTTTATTGGGTTTTTGTGAGATTTGGTTTATTTAGGATTAGGTTTACATATTTAAACCACGTAAGCTTTTTTTTGGTTTTGATAGAGGGTGCTCTACACAAGTCCGCTTGTATATACCCCTACCATCTCGTTTTATCCAATTCAACTTTATTGTAAAGTTGCAATTTTAAAGTTTTATAAATCAGTTGAAGTAAGAGGAAGTCATGTGTCTGTGTGAGTGTGTGTGTTTCAACGTAAACTTATTTTTAAGTTTACGTTGAAGATTCACACTTTTTAGTGGCAAAATTCACTATTAAACTTAAAAAAAAGGAATTATTTGAGAGTTCATTTTTGAATGTAAATATAGTCGGTAATACAATTGAAACCTGCAAAGCATTAGATCTAATGTTCATCTCTGGTTACCAACTCTAAAAATTAGTTAAACAAAGTCCCCTATTTTCTACTTATAATACGCACAGATAATTGTATGTGAAGTTCATACTGAATATATCAAATACCACTAATTTATTATTTATAATTCCAAAAAAAAAAAAAATCTGGTGTGAAACACTCACACAACTCCTGTTCTCAAAATTATAATTGACAAAGGTTATATAGTTTGTGTACCAAATATAACGAAATTCGTCGAAAACTGAAAAAACTGTTCAGTAAAAGCGCACTTCCGGCTTACAAATTTTCTTAAAACATGGAATTTAGGCCATCTTTATATTTCTAATTAATTTTGTTTGGATGACAGAATTGTATAATCAACTATGATACCACTTTAGAGGAAGCTGTAACCCCACACCACCCCTAAAAAAGTGCCTTTAAATGAATTTTTCCAGAGAAATGTTATAAATAAAAGTTATAGATCTTTGTATGTTTAGTTTATATAAGTTATTTTAAGAAAACTGTCGGAGCTATTTTTGAGAAAATCGCGAAAGTGAAAAAAATCATTTAGTAAAGTGGTAAAGTAAACGCACTTCCTGTTATCCGATTTTTTTCAAACTCGAAATTTCAACAACATATTTAATTTTAATTAACATTATTTAGATGATAGAATTGTCTAATAAACTGAAAAATCACTTTAGATGAAACCTAACTCCACTCCACCCTTCCGCTATAAGTGCCGTTAAATGAATTTTTCCAGAGAAATGTATCAAATAAAAGTTGTAGCTCTTTGTATGTGTAGTTGATATATAAAGTTTAAAGAAAATCGTTGGAGCGATTTTTGAGAAAATCGCAAAAACGTAAGAAAAAAACTAGTAAAGTGGCATTTCCGGTTGAGGAATTTTGACAAATGACCTATTGTCGAATCCCATGGTGATACCTAAGCGGAATATCAAGTTTGAACTTTCTACGATCTTTCGTTTTTGAGCTATGCTGTTCACATTCATACACACACACACCGACTATTTGCTAAAAACCACTTTTTTGGACTCAGGGGACCTCAAAACGGATATTTCCGGTGAAAACTTAATTTCGAAAATTTGACACGATTACAATACTTCCTCTTACCTTAGTAGGAGAAAGTAAAAAATATTTAATTTCTATTATAACTCTATACATTTTATGAACAAAACTTCATATTGATAATGATATTCAAATGAATATTGATTTAATATTGTTTTTATTATAATTCGAATTAATACTTAAAAGTACTATACGATTTTATGATCTAGTAACTGAATCCAGAGAAAAGAAATAAAGATCAGATTCTTTATTAAAATCTTGGAAAGGCTTTTTCACTTTGCTTTTATTTCTTGTTAGAGAAGTTTATTACAAAGTAGAAGTAAAGTATCTTTTCACTTTCTTAAGATTAACCCTTATTTTTAGATCACAATTCTTTAAAAAAAAAACATTTTAAGCCCTATATTTTTATTTACAATTTATTATACCTACCTCAATAGAAACTTTTTAATATACTTAAAGTTCTTGTCTTAAAAAAAAGGCTACTCTTTTTTTGCTCTTATTGCGCAAGAGGAAAGTATTGCGATGTTTTTGAGGTCCTCTGAATACGAAAAAGTGATCTCTGTGGTATGGTGGAGAGTTTTTATCAGTATATGTATTTGAGTGACCGTATTTATAGATATATAATTTTAAAGAAAAATAACGCGTAGCCAAATTGTATTTGTAAAATATCGGTTGGCTTTACTATAGTTAGACCACTTTACTTCTGTTTCTTGCATTTTTCTTCAAAATGTGTCCCAGCAGATTTTTTAAAAGTTGGCATTTTAACTACAAATAATAGACCTAGTTTATCCTTCTACAAGTACTAGTTTTTTTTTTCTTCAAAGTTGTAATTTTAGTTACTTTAATATTGTCCAAATTGGGGAATATTTGTTATACTGGCGTGAATCCTCAGGGAGAAACTTGATTTCCCAGCTCCTCCAAAGACACCCTAAAATCAACGATAATTATGATCTCTTCCGTTAGCCTTCATTAAATTCCCTACCTCTTATTCTTAAAAATCCTTAATTTTTAAAGATACCCTTTCTCGTTGGAAGTAGTGTGGGTAGAATAGTAGGAAAGGATTAACCAACCACCAAGGCGTATTTCTCAAATATGGAGAGCAAAAGAGGAGGGCAAAGTATTTTAAAATCAATTTTAAGATGGTTCAATTCATTTCTGGCCACGGACCTTTTGATGATTATCTATGCAAATTAATAGTAGTAGATTCGCCTTTCTACTCCTATGATGGTAAGACTTCTTAGTCTCCAGTTCACCTGTTCTATGACTGTAAATTAATGGAACATCAACGCTCTAAATTAATAAACAAAGTGCTTCTTACTGGAAGTACATGGCCGTTAGAATTAACAAATATGATTTCTCGGGACTATATAACTATTTTAATTCTTTTATAAATAGTATTGTTTAATCAGTTTAGTTTTATTTAATCCATTGCTCTGAGGTAGGTGTATCTCAGGGCAGTATCCTCGGACCTAAAATATAATATCCTCGGACTCTATACAATATACACTGCAGATATTTCTACCCGAACTGATTCCCTTCTCACAACCTATGCAGATGACACTGCAATTCTCTCTCCTCATCCTGATCCTGTAATTTCATATGGAAATCAACAGAGTCATTTAACTGAAATAGAAACCTGGTTCAAAAAATGGAAAATCCAAATTAATGAAAGCAAAAGCCAGCTAATCACCTTCACATTACGCCGGATAACTCTTCCACCTCCCATGTCCCTCTTCCAACTGTTAATGTCGTCCGCTATCTTGGGCTCTATATCGACAAAAGGTTAACTTGGAATTCCCATATACGACTCAAAAGACAGGAACTCACTATACGATACAGACTTGTTAAAAGACTTCTCGATAACTGATAACGACTTTCATTAGAAAACAAACGACTAATATATTACCAATCAAACGCCCATTTCTTAAACCAATATGGACATACAGACGTGAACTGTGGGGTTCAACCAGGCGTTCAAACCTCTAACTTATCCAATCCCCACAGTTAATGCTCCTTATTATGTATCAAATTTACCTATCTACAATGACCTCCAAATCCCTTTCCTTAAAGATATCATCAAAAAATTCCATAAACCTTATCCTCTCACTGCAATCCTCTCGTTCGTCGTGATCATCCCGGACACTCCCTGATAATCCTCCCAGACGTCAGCGGCGTATGTGGCCGTGACGTCTGGGAGGATTATCCGTGATCCCTTAATAGATGAAAGTAACTAAACTAAACTAAAAAAAAAAATTTATTTACTTATTATGTTATTTTTTTTTTCTTGTTCTTGATTGACTGATTGATTTTTAACGTTTATTGATCTGTTTTTTCTTTTTATTCATTTGATTATTTTCTATAAACTTATATACAAAATGGTTATAAATTTATAGAAAATATATTCCTCCTAGACTTTGGTTATGTATAAGGTTATTTTACGTTTGTTTTTTTTCGACTTTCTGTAACTGCTATTTAGATTGTGGGATTCTTGGTATTATGTTGTGGCATCTATAACCATATTTTATTGTAGAAAAAACTCAGGTATGCTTCATATGTAACACCAACTAAAGAGAGCAAGAGAAGCTTAACCACTCTCTCGGACTGGAGTGGGAGAAGCTGTATAAATATAGCGACGGACAGTCCATAGAAACACAGTTGAAATCAGTTCAATATATCCAATCGCTACGTATCATTCTCATATCACTCTACCTTAAACATTCCTCTATTGTAAAGTCCAGGCAGTCTGTGACTATTTATTAATATAATAGTTAACCAGTGTTAACCAAGTCTTCTTCTTATATCGTCTACCAGACCTAAATTCTCTCCACCTTAACACATACATTATAATACATATTATAGATTGTCGTCATTTTCATCTTTTTTGTATAATAAAAAAAGTGTGATTGTTGTTTAGTCATTGCTATTTATTATTTTCTATCCCTGATAATGTCATAATTATAAGACGAAACTTTGGCGAGATTAAATTTAAATTGATTGATTGTTTTATTTAAATGCCAAATGCCATAGTAATGCCATCATTAATGCCGTATAGCATTATTTGTGTGACTTTACTTGCAATATATTTGCTTTATTTAATTTTAAATAAATGATGATATTCTCAAAATTTGCATATATTGTTTTTTCAATGAATACCCGCAGATTAGGCTACATCATTTTTAATCTTATTTCTAAGTTTTAGTTTTTTTTACAGTCTATTCAAAATTCTGCAACAATGTATAAGTCGGCAACTTAGTTGGAACCCCTAAACGGCTGTTTAGCTCCGCCCATTGCCAAAACTTTCTAGTAGCTGTGACGTATTTTACTCCGCTCACAAGTTTCATAACAACCGAACTATAGATTGATTAGATTTTTTTTTACTTTATCTTACTCCTAGCAAGAGGAAGTATTGTAATCGTGTCAAATTTTCGATATTGAGTTTTCACCGGAAATATCCGTTTTGAGGTCCAATAAAGTGGTTTTTAGCAAATGGTAAGTCTGTGTGTGTTTGTGTGTGTGTGTGTGTGTGTGTGTGTGTGTGTGTGTGTGTATGTATGGTATGTATGTGAACGGCATAGCTCAAAAACGAAAAATCGTAGAAAGTTCCAAACTTGATGTTCCGTTTAGTTATCACCATGGGATCTGACAGTACGTTATCTGTCAAACTTCCTCAACCGGAATTACCACTTTACTAGTTGTTTTTTTTTTACGTTTCTGCGATTTTCTCAAAAATGGCTCCAACGATTTTCTTCAGACTTGGTAAGTATATCAACTACAACTACAGCTACAACTTTTATTTAAAACATTTCTCCGGGAAAATTCATTTAAGGGCCTTTCTGGTGGAGGGGTGGGGTTAAGTTTTCATCTAAAGTGCTATTTCAGTTTATTAAACAATTCTGTCATCTAAATAATGTTAATTAGAATTAAATATGTTGTTGAAATTCCGTGTTTCAAAACAATCGGATAACTGGAAGTGCGTTTACTTTACCACTTTACTAAATGATTTCTTTCACTTTTTCGCTATTTTCTGAAAAATAGCTCCGACGATTTTCTTGAAACATCATATATAAACTAATCATACAAAGATCTGCAACTTTTATTTAAAACATTTCTCTGGGAAAATTCATTTAAGTGCACTTTTGGAGGAGAGGTGGGGTTGTTTTTCTCAAGTGCTATCCATAGTTGATTATACAATTCTATCATCTAAAAAAAATTACTTAGAAATAAATAGATGGCTAAAATTCTGAGTTTCAAGAAAATTAGTAAACCGGAAGTGCGCTTTTACTGGACAGTTTTTTCAGTTTTCGACGAATTTCATTAAATTTGGTACACAAACTAAAAAATTTGTCAATT